>CABHPH010126101.1:16764-32620 GCA_902168325.1 Peromyscus nudipes
AGCAGCCTGTAAAGATGCCGGTAAGCCACGAGCCACGTGGCAAGGTATAGATTTATGGAAATGGATTAATTTAAGCTATAAGAACAGTTAGTAAGAAGCCTGCCACGGCCATACAGTTTGTAAGCAATATAAGTCTCTGTGTTTACTTGGTTGGGTCTGAGCGGCTGTGGGACTGGCAGGTGAGAGAGATTTGTCCTGACTGTGGGCCAGGCAGGAAAACTGTAGCTACACACCCTACTTAAATGTTTTCATTTATAAGAGTTGTCGTGGTCATGGTGTTTTTTCACAGCAATAAAAACCCTAACTAAGATAGTATACAACAACCAACATCCATCACATCCCCGTCCCACTGTGGGAGTGTACTGAGCCACAGGTCCCTTGCACCTTATCTTCCAGGTCTCCCATCCCCTGCCAGTGTGGATCAGCATGGTCAGCATAGACCTCACACAGCCAGCTCCAAACAGTCTTTGTGAGAATGGCCTGGCCACCATGGAACCTCTCACTGCAGACCCTTCATTTGACCAAACACAACAATTCATTCTCAGAGCACAGTTATGGGTTTTCTCCAACATTCTGGTCCCTTCTGTCTTGTGTGCACGGGGACAGCATAGTGATGGGACCCCTGCCTCCTGTCCTTCCTCCAGTCAGTAACCCTGGCCTGAGATGCTTCCTGAGGCTTTCAACATATAGCCTTCTACTCATTCATTCATGATGCACTATCACCCACCCATCATTCATCCAGCCAGCACCTATCCAGCACCCATTCCTCTATCACCCATCCACCCAGCACCCACTCATCACCTATTCACCACCCTCCAACACCCATCTGTGCACTGTCCATCACCCAGTCATCTACCACCCATCCCCCACTCATTCACCCATTGTCTGTCTGTCTGCCACCCAGTCATCCGTCTTACCCGTCCATTCACACATCCATCCTTTCAACAAGCCGATGACTCAGGTCTGCTCTCAACTCTATGATAGTCACTTAAAATCCACACATTTTCCAGGGAAGCTAATGTCGAGAAAATTAACCAGCACACGGAGCTCAGCTTTCTTTCTGTGCCCTTTCCCTCAGGATCTGGTCACCTCTCTGGCTTCACCTCTCATCCCCTCCCCTACCATAACCCAGAAACTCAGTGAGAACTCCCCTCGGCCTGGAGAGTTGGTCTTGCACCTTTCCCAAGGCGTCCCTTTCACTATTTAATAAGCAGGCTGCCTTCGGTGTGGCTGGAAGATGGATCTGTTGAACAGCTAAGGCAACATTTGGCTAATGCGCCCACCAAGGAGGAGTCGTGAGCAGGGTTGCTAGAAAGGCAGTTGTCCACCGGATACTCTACATCTGAGAATGAGAGACTTGCCATGGGGACTCTGGCTGAAGGCCCTAACCTGTGACCCTGCTGGGTCTTCGTGACCTCTGCACCTCCAACTTCCTGTGTGTCCGCTGCAGTACCTACATGGGAGCTCAAGCCTTCCTCCCGTCTCTGTTCAACCAAGTCCTTCCTGCCCATCAACACAGAACTGCCTTAGCCCCCAAGGGTCACCTGAGGGAGGGCCACTTTTACACATTTCCTTGTGGTCTGTGACTGTTTCCTCTGTGGTGTGTCCCCTTTCCTAGTCCTAGGCACACACTAAATGAGTGGTTGAGTTTCCAGCAAAAGAATGCCTGGAAGCTGCTGGGTTCACATGGACCTGAAAAGCAGAACCGGGAAGCTTGTTCACGGACTTGAACTTGAGGCTCCCACTGTAATGTTTGCATAAAGGTTGTCCCCAAGGTTTCTGCACTATCTCTGCACTCTAGGTGCTTTTCTAGATGTCTGGGACCTGGGAGGAAGCAGGAGCCTTGCTCTCTCTGGTTCCTCAGGGGAGGAGGGCAGGAAGCTCGCGTCTTCCTCCCCCACGTCTCCCAGGCCCTCCTCCCCCAGGCCCATCCCTCACTGCTGTTCCAAGGAGGCGGAAGAATGTCGTAGATGCTGTAGCTGTTTTTCTGGAAGACTGTGAAGGCGCATTAAAATATGTGGTCCGTGGGCGTGAGCTGGGCTGGGGCCTCACAGCTCCATGATGGGGGAAAGCTCCATGGAGATGTGGTGGGGAGGGAGGCAGACAGACAGATAGAGGAGGCAGATGAGAGAGAGAGAGAGAGAGAGAGAGAGAGAGAGAGAGAGAGAGAGAGAGCATTCTGAGGGTCTGGCCCTTGGCATGGCCTCTGGTTTTCAGTCCTGGACACAGATTTACGAGGGTTTATCCTAAGCATCTACAGCACGAGGCCATGGATATACACCGTGGTTATTTTGGGGAGTAGAAGGGAGCCGCTCATGGAAACTGCCTGCCTGGCCTCTCTGTCCCCTCCCTGTGCCCTGTTCTCTGTTCCTAAAGAAATGGCAGGTTGCAGGCAGAGATGGTTTACAGCCCCTGGGTTGGAGCGGGAGCCCCTGGCTCTGTAGGCTAGGCTGGTTGTTGGGGATGGCCTGGCCTGTGAAGAGATGCTGGGCAGAGAGGAATGGGGGCAGGATGGGGAAATCTAGCTGGGGAGGCAGTGATCTGAGAGAGCAGAAGAAGAAAACGTTAGCTGAGCACAGTGGAGCTCCACCCCATCAGAGTCCCTACTCTCTACTCTGTGACCACAGGGACATGAGGCTGAGCCTGTGGTTGGTGACCATTCCCTGTCCCCGATCCATCAGGAGCAGGAGAGGTTTGGGAAGGCTGCATCCCTCAGGTGCAGGGTGGCAGCCCCACCCTCCCAGGTGCTGGCCGGGACTCTCCATTACACCACATCCCGTCCTGCTGTGCTGATCTTGGAATAGTTACAATATCCCTGCCCCCAGCAACCCGCTATTACGTCACCCTCCACTACACCCAAGGCCAATGTCCTCCCATCTCTGGGCTGGGTTCTGGGGTCTTCAGGCCTGAGCCCTGGCCATGGTGATTTTCTCTAAAGACTGGCACAAACCTCCCCAGTCATGAAGTGTGAAGTCTACTGGCTGCACTGAAGCGGCCACATTTGTTCTCCCTCTGGAGGTACTGAGAACACAGTACCTTGACAGAAGCCACGTGACCACATGTGGAAACTTGGTGCGGACAGAGGAAGGAGAGCCATCCTGAGCCCAGCTGAAGGGGGGGGCGCAGAACCTTGATCCAGCCTCACCTGATGCCTGTGCTTGCCCAACTTGGGTTGTTAGTGTAATTAAGGTCTTGCTGTGTAGCCCCGGCTGCTTGAACTCCCTGTTTTAGCCTCTTGAGACTTCATTACCTCACCGAGTACTACTCTGTGTCACTAGCCTGTGACTGACAGGTGATGTAGGAGGTTCAGGCAACAACCTCAGCTATGGTGGCCTCAGTGACCATGTCCCTTTTCTCAGCTTCTTTCCTCAAGTATGTGATGCTGCCAGTTCCCACATCGCTAGCTGAAGGGAGGTAGGCAACATGGCTGCCCCTCTGCAGTACTGGCTTCTTACATCGATTCCAGAAGCCCGTGCCCTCTGACTTGTCCTTGTTGTGTTCAGACACCTATTTCTGGGTTTGCAAGTTTCTGGGCTTCTGAACTCTTGTGTCACAGCCCCACAGCAGCAGAGCCTCTTAAAGGAGGACTAACCCAGGGTAACGGCTGGGTGCAGACGCAACTTTTCTACCGTACTGAAACCACGGGTGAGAACTTGGCCCACTGCCCTTTATAGTGGGAGGCAGTTTCCCAGAGCACCACAGCAGACAGGTGTGAGTGACAGCTTCCCAGATGTCCCGGGCTCTGCACATATCCACAAACATGCAACCGGCTTTGTGCAGCTCGATTTTTTTCCACCATATTTATTGATGGACAGTTTGCATATCATAAATCTACCCATTCAAAGCTCACAACTTGTTGGCTGACAGTATCATTGGTTTCATAACTGTCTTAGAACCCCAAAATGAAAACTCGGTTTTAGCTATCTGCCCTCACCCTTATCTCCACCTATAGGCTGCCATCCGCCTGCCTCCTGTTTCTATGAAGTCATTTTCTAGACACATCACAGGAGCAACCATGTCACTCATGGCCATTGGTAAATGGACTTCACTTGACATAACATTTTCTGGGACCTTTCCATGCTCTATTGTGTATCATTGCTACATTCCTTTTCATGGCTGAATAATGTTCTGTTGTGTGGACAGACCGCACTTTATTTACCCCTCTCCAGTCACGGTGTTTAGGTGGGTTCTACATTCTGTCTACGAGCATCAGCAGCTTTTACGTGGACATTTACTTTTCTATTATTCTTTATAATCACATTTACATGTTTCTTTTCTTTTTCTTTCTCTGAGGAGTGGACTGGCTGGTTGTGGGGCTTCTGAGAGACTGCCTCACTGCTTTCTCACTTGCTGTGCTCAGCATCTTCTCTCTCGCTCCTCTCCCATGATCGTTTTCTGTCTTCTGGGCCACGATCACCCCAGCTGAAGAGGAGCGGTATCTCACTTTTTAACGAGCAGGCCGACTCTGCACTTACTATCTTGGAGGCTGCTCTCTGTCATAGGTCCATTTTGATTTTTGAGTGCATCCCTCATAGTCCACTAAGAAGCGTGCCCTGTTCCCTCACTTCCTTGATGGAAATGTACATTAATCCCACCTTGGACTGCAACACGCACGCGCGCACGCACGCACGCACGCACGCACGCACGCACGCACGCACACACATGCACATGCACATGTACATGCACATGCACATGCCAAAGGGGACTTCTACCCTCAACAGGGCTCCCTGACCAGGATCTGTCCAGATCTACTGTGTGACTTTATGGCAAGCACAGAACTTCTCTGGGCTCTTCCCCACTCTCTGCCTTCCTTCCCACCACCTCGCTACCTGAGTTCTCCCCCACCGGTTCTCAGCAACTGCATTAAAAACATCATTCTTGCAACCTTTCCACAGGCCCCTTCTCTGGTTCTGGGATCTCCCCTCTGCTCCTGAAATCCTGAGACGGGACACTCAAGGAAGGTAGCAACCAGCCCAGGGACTCTCAGTGGGTGGCCCAATCCTCTAGACCAAGGCTTCCACCCTGGCCTCTCTTCTAGGGACCTTGAGTATCAGGCTTTGCTCTTCCCAGCCTCAGTGTTCCCTCCTAAGGACAGGGTGATAACTGCCCGAGCATCTGCTTGCCCTTCAGACCCCCTTCCTCCTGCTCCTCCAGCCCACTCTGAGCCCCGAGGGCACATGGTCACCATGGCATCACCCAGGCTTCTGAACACTCTAGCAGGGGAAGGCTGATCAACAGGATGTGTCATTGGTGCCTGGAGGGGTGAGGGGGAAGAGGGGGAGGTGTCTCAGCCCCCCACCCTCCACCCCCGCAACTCTGGCAGTGGTTAAAGGAAGCCTGGGCTCCAGGACAGCCTGGCACATCCTGGCACTGTTCCCTACCTTCCCTGGCTGGCACCTGCTCCCTGTGGTTACAGGCTCAGGGCTCTCCTGGGGTCCCTTTGCTTCCCCAGGCTTTCCTCACAGGGTTCTGAGGACAACTGCCTTAGTCCAGACTGCGATACCGTAACAAAGTTGCCAAAGTTGGGGAAACCAAAAAAGAAGTTTACTTCTCCCTGTTCTGGAGGCTGAGAAGAACCTTAGGACCATGGACTCCTCCTGTGTCAACACATAGCCAAGATCAGCATGTCAGAGAGACGGAGGGAGGGGGGAGGGAGGGGGAGGGAGGGAGGGAGGGAAGGAGGGAGGGAGGGAGGGAAGGAGGGAGGGAGGGAGAGAACATATACATAGGCACACACACAGAGACACAAAGAACACACGGAGAGAGAGAGAGACAGACAGACATACAGACAGATACACACACACACACACACAGACACACACACACACAGAGAACCCACATACACAGACACACACACATACAGAGACAGAGAGACACACGCAGAGAACCCACACATACAGACACAGACACACATACAAAGACACACACACTCAACAATCATACACAGACACACAGTGACACATCTTCCCACTTGTCCCCAGTCCTTCTGTAATGGCTTGATCCACTAACCCTGACAGCCCCACATGCCAGCACCACCACAATGAGGATTAGCTTCCAACAAGTAAGCTTAGGGGACAGTCAGACCCTAGGAAGCACAGACGGGCAAAGGACACATGAGGACCCGCCCCCTACGCTTCCTCTCCTAGGCCATATCCCTGTTGTTCTCAACCTCTTCCCTCACATGAGGGTCTAGAGAAGCTTCAGCCTAGGGGAGAACCAGGAGGAAAAATGACCAAGAGGAGGGGACTTGTTCTGGGGAAGAAGTTGCTTCTGGCCCTGGGCAGGTGACACATGGTTGTCCCCACACACCAAATGCTCCAAGCCTGGCCAATATGGACACCCAGCCCACTCAGAGGACACAAACAATGTGGGAGCCATATTCCACATGCTTCAGAATGACAAATGAGACCCCCTTGTAGACAGCACCCACAACTGGGATTCATTCATCTCTCCATCTCATAGCCACACCCCACTCGGCATCCTTGAAGGACTCAGTGTGGGCCTGGGCTGGGCCGGGGCAGGTCAGCCATGCACGTCTGAAAAACTTGAGAGACGGCTCAGGTCAGAGACAGGGCTTGTGTGTGGAGAGTAGCATGTCTTATAGATGCACCTGGCACTGGGGGAGGGCCCTTACGGCCTCCCCAGGTGTAGTCCCTGGTCAGAACAGCAGTGTCCTTGAGGTGACTCCTTTCCCGGACCCCAGGACTCCTCTTCCTTGAGGGGAACATCTGCCTCTACCCTCTTGTCTAAGGAGAAGGTGAGAGAACAGTGGCCTGACCTGAAAGCCCTGGTGCCACTGGTGTTGATGGCATGCTCCTGTCAGCCTGAAGTTGTGTGGGCTGGACCTTAATCCCGTTACCTCCATCCAGAGGCCACACAGTGGTCCTGACTGGTCCAACTTGCTGCAGAGTGGAGGAGAGATCACCTCACCCTGAGTCACAGTGTCATCCTCAAGTGGAGCTTGATGCTGGCTAGAGGCCATGTGTGTGTGTGTGTGTGTGTGTGTGTGTGTATGTGTGTGTGTGTGTGTGAAGAACCACCCACAGCACTGTCTGAGAAATTAGGGACGGCTTCCTGGGCACTGCTCTGGGTCACACGGTCAGAACAGAGGAAGGCGTGCCCTGAAGGGATCCAGTTTGGGGGACAGAATGTAGGAGAGTCCAGGGACTGCAGCCTAGGGAATTGGGACCAAGGTGAAGACCTCTGCAACCTGTCTTGAAGCCACTGCCGACCAGTTCTCCACACCAGCCAGCACGTCACCGAGGGAACAGCAGAATCACCAGCACATGCCAAGCATCAGGGACACAGACATCATCACTCTCATTCTGCAGACAAGGAAGTTGTGCCAAGAAGGCAAGTTCCCTGATGGCTGCAAGCTGGTGAATTGCCATGCTGGGGCCAGGGCCGGTTGTCTTAGCCAAGAGCTTCCGATGCATTGATGCTTGTGTCTTTGCAACCCGAGGACACTGCGGCCCTGGTTCAGTGTGGCAAGTCCCTCCAATTCATGTTAGCATGTTACTGGCTAACCACGGTTAGGGGGGAAGCAGTAGGAGGTGTTTTGAATCCCACCCTGCCAGAGATGAATCCTTAATAGACTGAATCATCCCAGCCCCTCGTTCCAAATGGGGAAACCAAGGACCAGAGACATCGAGTGTCATAGTTGGGATTAAATCACAGTATTGAGTCTTCCTCTCTCCCCTTCTCTATTCCCACCTCCTCACCTTCCCCTCCCTCTGTCTGATGGGGCTTGAACCCAAGGCTTCACACAGTCTAGGCAACCACTCTGGCTCTCTTTACTGCTGGGATCCCATTTCATTTTTGAACCCGCAAGTGCACAGTCCTGCTAACATTCAGAAGATCCTGAAGCCATGTGGAGGAGGGGGAAAGCTCAGAGAGGTAAAGTCGTCTGCCTAGCAGCACACAGCAATGTGATAACAGAGCTTAGATGGAAACCTAAATCCATTTGCCCTTCAGCTTTCTATGCCTGCAGAAGTCTCCGTTGGCTGTAAAGTGGCACTCACATCAAAGGACAGGAGGTTGGCCTAAAATAGCACTTCCCTGGGATCCTGCTTGCAGACTGTGGCTCCTTTCTAGCCCAAGCCCTGTCCAAGTCTGGCTAATGGCTGCCCACCTGTCACTCCTGCCCCTTGAATCTGGGCTTATGCAACTTCAGAAGCCTCCCAGAATGCAAGAGCTGGTAGATAGCTGCCTTTTGTCCACACCAGGCTGATTCTGAGCAGGAAAGCATTTTCCTCTCTTCTTCTAGCTTTAAAGGGATAGAGTGCTGCGGGCAACCAGTAGAAAACTGGAGGAGAGAACGTAAGCAGTCCAGCCACAGCAGACATGGAGCGGGCTGATGACAGTGCAAAGCCATGCTCAGTCGTACCAATCCCCTGGGACATGTGGGGAACACCTTGGCACACGCATGGGGAGCTAAACCAGGAGTTGCAAATTCAAAATCTGCCCAGGCTGATCTGGCAAATGGGGGAAAATGCAAGAGAGGTTCCTGGGGAGACTGCTTTTACAGGAACTGACCTGTAATGATCCTGTAGGAACTGGCCAAGGCCACCAGACTGCCTACTTGTCAGTCAAAACCAGACATCAGGCTTCTGTGAGAGTTGTGTTTGTTGTTGGCAACTGCTTCAACCATAGACCCAGGAAGTTCTCCTTCACGGAAGCAATCAGCTGAGCATACAGGTGTGCATGGACGGAGCTCCAGGCAGCAGATAAGCAGAGAAAGAGTAAGGAACTGGATGGCAAACCATGGCGTTCTGCCAGGGAGACTGAGAAGTCTCGTGCCACAGGGCTAGTGTCAGCACCATGGGACTGCCTGGTGGGCAGGAAAGAAGCTGTATAGACTCAGGAACCAAATGCTTTGAAATTTGGTCAGAGTAGACCAGGCCTGTGTTCTCTCTCTCTCTCTCTCTCTCTCTCTCTCAAAAAATCACCAACAAACAGCAGTTACAAAATGAAAACATTCTGATTGTGTCATGCATACAATATAGTAAAGATTGGACCACAAGAAGAGGTCGATGCCAAGGGAGCCCTAGCAGGTAAAACATCCAGAATAAACGCAGGCAAAACACTTCTCTCAAATGAATCCATTTTGAAGGGACAATAATAGGAACCTTTATTCTAATACATCTATCTAGTGCTTTAGATTGAAGTGGCCATGAAGTATGTCTGAAAGATGCTCTGAGATTCACCCTTCATGGGTCAGGGACCCCAGTCACCTGCCCTCACCTGTAATTGCAGCTCAGCCATTCTGAGAAGAAAATCTCAAGGGTAGGGGAGCAAATACCTGGAGTCCCAGCACAGGGGTGGCTAAGGCAGGGGGATCTCTGGTTCCAGGCTACCCAGACTAGCTAGTGAGATCTTGTTTAGGAAGGGAAGGGGAGGAAATGGAGGAAAAGAAAAGGGAAAAGGAAGGAAGAAAGGGGGCGGGAAGGAAGAGAGAAAGGGAAAGAGAGAAGGAGGCACCCAGCACCTACATTAAATGAACTCTTACATTTTTATTATTATTATTATGTGTGTGTGATTAGACACACGCGCCATGATGTGCATGTAGAAATCAGAGGAGATTTTTCAGGAGTAGTCCACTCTTTCCACCGTGGTCTTCAGGAACTGGACCCAGGTCATAAGGCTTGGATAACCAGAGCCTTTACCCACTGAGCCATCTCACTGACTCCGAATAAGCTCTTAAAATACACATGCCTTAAAGTTACCTGTGGATAAGACCAGCGGCTCGTGGGACCCCCGCTGTGTGCTAGCTCAACACACAGAGCAACTCTACAGAATACAGGAGCTTGAGGGAGCTGGCCACACTGCATCCACAGTCAAGGAGCAGAGTGCGACACACACTCGCTTTCTCCATGACTTTCTATGCAGGATCCCGGCCCAGGGAATAGTCCTGCCCACAGTCAAGATGGGTCTTCTCACATCAATTAATGCAATCAAGATAATCCCCCAAAAGGGCCCATCGCTTGGGTGACTCTGTCAGGTCGACAGTTAACACTAGCCATCACACAGTGGCAACCTTATGATAACAAAAAGGCTTTGTCACTAGATATGGCCTGAATGTCACACATAGTAGGGGATTTGATGAGTTAGAAAATTCTTCACTAGGCGCCTATGCCTACAGCACCCCTAACTTCTACTTCTCTGGATCAAGACAATCAAAATGTAACCAGATTCTGTCAGATGAGACCCACTAGGTCACATCCACAGAGACACAGCCACACACAGGCAGTGCTGTGTTCCCTCTGTGAAGGATGAGGTGTGGAATGATTTGAGAGCTTTCAGCCATGTTTCTGAGTAGGCCAAAGAGAAGACAGCTGCCAGAGACAGATGTATAGGGTTCCCGTTCCACATGGCCGTGGGCTGTACAGATGTGCGTGGTGGGAAAGGGAAGAGCTTCCCTGCCTTCCTGTTGGACAGGACTTGCTGCCATCCCAACAGTCCCGTGTCTGTCCACTGCTGTCGTAGACAGAGGGCCCTGGACAGCCCACTTGGACTCAGAGCCCTGCTAGAGCGGGACTAACTGCAGGGTTAGACCTGGCCTTCTTCTGGGGCTCCTGGAAGCCATCAGTGGTCCCTTGGCTGACCACATAGGACTTCCTGACACCAGCTTTCCACTACACACCCTTGGCCAGCAGGTTTTCCGGATTCCTGTTTGGCCTTTGCTGGGCTACAGCTGGGACTGTCCCCTAAGGACGAGGCCTTTGTCAGCACCTCATCAGGGATATCCTTAATCAAAGAGCCTGGCACCACGCCGCCTTTCCTTGGCTCTAACAGTAGTGCCCTGTCTCCACACAGACTCCTTTGGTCAATCAGGTGGCTCCCCAATATACCCGACTCCTCATGACACCCACCCGTGTCTTCTGTGACTGTGTGCGAATAGGCCAAGATGCCCCTGCAGTGGATGGCTGGAATCAGCACCCAGATGGCCAACATCCTCCACACCACAGTTTGGATGAGTGTTTCCCAAAGCCCATGTGTTTACATCCGGTGATGAGCCTGGGAAATTTACCCTTGAAGGTGGTAAGGACCCAGTGGAAGGAAGTTAAGTGACTGGGGCTTGCCCTTAAAGGGGATGATGGGGTCTTAAGCATTCTTCTCTCCGTGTGTCTTAGCCACCATGGGAATAAGTCCCCTCTGCCACCTAGGCTCAGCAGGACATAACCTTACATGGACTATGCCACCCATGAGCTGGCACCTCTCAGACCATAAGCTTTATGGAGTCAATTCCCTCAGGTGTTTGTCACGCTGACTGTCTCCAGTTGCCCATCAAGCACCATGAACTGGAGTTGGACACAAACCTAACTCGACTCGTGTGTGAGGTGCCAGCCCTTCAAAGCTCTGGTGAAGGCTACCTGGGCCGATGAGGGTAAAGTGCCCAGCACAGCACCTTACACACGGCAGATCTTCAATCGGGGCAGTTTGTGAGGTTTTATCAGGGCTGATAGAAAGTTCTAGCACCAAACAGTGAGGATTATACAAATACGTAATGCCCCTGAACTGCATCTTACTAATGGCTACCAGGTCAGTTTTGTGTAGTGTGTGTTTGCCAATCTGTCCACCTATCCATGGTGGTGTCTTCCTGCCCGCTGCCATTGTTCCTTCTGCTTTAGACCATCCAGGTCTAATCCTCGGGTTCACCTCCTTTTCTCTTGCAGACACTCCTTAAGCTGACCCTGAAGCTGACTTACAATGCTTGTTTTTTCCTCTTCTTGGAAGACTGGGTCCCCCAGAGACCATGCACATGGCCAGGCCGGCCAGGGGAGGGACCAGAGAGACAGGGCTGCCTGTCCTCAGATACTTCGGGCTCTTAATGACACTTGGCAGCCTAAGTCAGAGGAGCCACCCAGCCTAGGAGTTTGGAAGGCATCCGTTGTCTGTCTAGGGTGGTGATACAAGTGGAAATTATGCTGGTGTTCCCATCCGCTCCTGCCACAACTCCTCAAGGCAGTCAGCTTGATAGTTTCCCGTAACATCATGCCCCCTCCCCAACTTCCTTGTACTCAGTAATGCTGTGGACTAGACTGGGCTGGCCCGCTGGAGTGGACTCCCCTTTTTCCTTGGGGCCATAGCTCTGTTCCTTCAGCCATCTAAACCAGAGACCAATAGCCCACACTGTTAGATACTCAGAACTCCACTCTCTGCCCTGTGGACTCGGTGAGACTGGGCACGGACGCAAGGCAGGTCCCTGGTTAGGAGGAGGCATATCTGGGGTACAGAGAAGAAGGGCAAAAAGCAAGAATCAGCCTGCTTCCCACCAGGAGGAGGGCACTGCCCTCTCCCTGGGCCACCCTTCCTGCATAAGGCCCACCCTCAGCAGAGCCCCTCTCTGTCAGCCCCTACTTCAGCTTCCTCAGAAGTCAGTCAGCTTCCTGCCCTCTCTCCGGGCAGCCTCACCCACCTGCCATTCTCTGTCCACGGCCCAAATGAACCCTCTAGAATACAAGCTCCCTCCTTCCTGGCATATTCTGGGGACTCTCTATTGCTCTCTGGGAAATGTCTGGGCTCTTGAAGGACCCTGCTGACCTTTCTTGCCTCTCCCCACACATGTTCACACTGCAGCATCCAGGGTGGGCCATCTGTGCCTCATCTGCCCCCTCTGCCTCTGGAAGTTCTCTCTGGTGCACACTCATTAGAACCCAGAAGGTGAGTCTTTCCTAGGCAGCCCCATGAAAGGAAACAAGTGTCAACACAGAGGCACTGTGCTCATAGAAAGGCTCGGGTACAGATCCTCAAGTGTGCCAGCGTGACCTGGGGCAAGGTACTTGACCTTCCTGAATCTATGTCCTTGATTGCAAAGTGGGGCCCAAAGTACTGTTTGTCCCAGGGTGGTATAATACGCATATGCACATGAACATGATGTATTCTGGGACTTGCCCTGCCAGTGACACAGTCCCCAAGCCATAACTCATCACTATAAGTTTTCGTTAATTTCTTGCATTTACTTATTGCATGCACGTGTGTGTGTGTGTGTGTGTGTGTGTTTATGTGCTTTGTATGACATGTGTGTAGAGGTCAGAGGACAACTTGCAGCAGTTGGCTCTCTCTTTCTAGGGTGTCAGGGACAAACTCAGGCTGCCAGGCTTGGCGGCAAGTGCCTCACCCACTGAGCCACCTCTTAGGCACCCTATCACCATCATCTTTCCACAGCCAGAGGGCTGCTAGGTAGGCTCCTGGGTGTAGCAGGGAAGGCCTGGGCTGGGGTGGAGCCCAGGGAACAGGACTGTGCCATGAGCAGGTAGGGTCATCAGGTGCCCAGGCTGAGCACTGAATAGCTGGAGTGTTGCAAAGACAGCAGAGGTTTGCACAGAGGACACCTCAGCATTTAGAGTGCATCCTCCGGGCGGTGCAAGTTTTTCATGTGTTGTTTGTTTTTTTTTTTAAATTAAACATCATTTTCATCCCCTCACCGTTATTTTTCATCCCCCCCGCCCCCGCCAGATGCATGTTGTGAATTAACCCAAAAGCTATGCTGATATCCTAAGCCCTGGGTCCTGATTAGGTTGTCAAACAAGATGAACACACACACACACACACATTCATGTGAACCAAGCATGAAGACACTCAGTCTTTGAAAGTCATGGGAACCACAGGAAGATAATACAGTCAGTGAGTCTTACTTGAATACCAGAAAGAACTCAAGTTTACATTTGAGAAAAAGGACCAGGAGCAGGAGGGAGGAGGGGCCATCTGACAGGAGCCTGGGAGGAGAGACACCCCCAAGCCCAGCTTAGGGAGGGCTTGAGATGGCTCCTGGGGCTAAGGTTCAGAATAGAAAGTGCTGTTGCCTGAACAAGTCACCCTCCTGGGTTGGAAGCCATCTTTACTTCCATCCTGTCTCCCCACTGACCTTCCCAGTTAGCACAGCTTGCTCACCACCCCACCATTCAGCTCTGAAGCTGTCACTAGGAAGGTAGGCAGGGAGTTAGCAGTCCTCAGAACCCGCCACTCCATTACACCAGAATGGACATGGCCTTCACACATACCCAGCTTCTGGTCCTTGTGACCAGGCTGTACCCTGTCATTGATAACGCCATTAGGCTGCTTCCAGCACAGTTGGCCTGGAACACAGGTCAGACCATTTGGTGTTCTTGAGCCGTCTTCACCAGCTCCTCAGCCCTGACACAGCACTGAGACATCGTGTCAGGCCCCCCACAATGCTCCAGCACCTCAGGTCTGAGACTCCTGTGCTCACCTTCCCTACACTTCCAAGCTGCTCAGGCTTCTTGGTCAAGAGGTAGAGGGGGATGGGCTGGAATGTGTCCAGATTTCTTAGCTGAGGAGAACTCTCTCCAGCAGGGGAAGAAGCAGCAGGTGTCTTTTGTTCCCCTGGTGACCTTCTCAGCCTTGAAGAATGGCAGGAAGTGCCCTGGGACCCGCTAATGAGCTCTGGATGTCTCCCCTCAGCCCTGGCAGAGCAATGAGAATCAGATCCTCCTTCTTAGATACGGTGGCCCTTCTCTGTTCTCCACGCCTCTTTCCTTTTCCTACTCCAAAAACCACGAGGTGCGGTGGCCAAGTCCAGCCAGTGAGGGAAAGCCAGGCAGAGAAGCCGTTTGTCCTCAAGTTGGTTTTCCGTCAATAGCTTTTGTTTTTCCTGGTTAAACAGTCACATGGCAGAGCATGGTTTGCAGGCACCTTGGTTTGGTCAGGGCTTACTCACGTCTAAGCCCAGTGGAGATGAATGAAGTAGCCGGGAAGTGGGGACCACCTTAGAAGGGAGGGGACTTCCCGGACTCAGGATGCCAGCCAGCAGATGCAAGCATGGCCACTCGATGTTTCCCCATCTTGCCAGCCTCTCCGTCCCTCTGCACATTTCTCTGATTCTCTTGGGGTTACCATCTCCCTCTCTTTGCTCACAGTCTCCAAACGGCAGCTTTTGTTACCAACTCTTCTAGATCCCCCAGGCCGACCTGATGAACACAGTGTCTTCACAGCCGATAAAGCATACAGCAAGCTCTTGGGGGCCCAAATGTGTCCAGCCTCAGTCTAAGGCAGTGAATTCTCAACCCTCCGAATGCTGTGACCTTTTAATATAGCTCCTTATGTTGTGGTGACCCTGCCCCCAACCATAAAAGTATTTTTGTTGTTACTTCATAACTGTAATTTTGCCACTATATTGAGTCATAATGTAAATATCTGTGTTTTCCAATGGTCTTGGGCGATCCCTGTGAAAGGATCGTTTGACCCCACCCAAAGGGCTCACAACCTACAGGTTGAGAACAGCTGATATAAGGTGTTCGTATGTGCTTTCTCGTCTGATTCTCAGAGTGACCCTGCAAAGCAGGTTTTCTTCACCGAGGAGAAAAACAGACAAGGGAACAGGAGCTAAGGTGGTTGGTCACCTGCCTGGGACCCCTGGCTTGTAAGCCGGGAAGGACTTGGACCTAGGGCCAGAGTTTTGCCTGACTCAGTCCTGGATTAGGTCTCTCTGGATCAGATGTCCCTTCCCAGCCCACTCAGCAATGGCCAGAAGGAGAGGCTGGATGATATGTCCTATAATACTCCAGCAGGGCACAGGCTCTCCCTGGAAACATGCTCCTCAGGGGAGAAATTTCTGTCTGTTTGGGGCTCTGACATATCCTGGGCTTGGCACACAGTAGGTGCTCAGCAATTCTTTGTTGAATTGACTCCAGGCATCTTAGATTTGCCCCTGTTACGTGATGGAGAAGTAGCTGAAGCCTTCTTTGGGTAACATATGACCATTTACCATCCTTCCCCAAACCAAAATAGTCTCAGAGTGTGGCATAACAACTATGCCCAGTGATTTTTCTTCAGCAGCAGCATTCAGGTGGAAGCTCCACCTCAGCCCCACCCCCACCGCCTCTCTCTCTCCCTC
>CABHPH010126101.1:32720-72830 GCA_902168325.1 Peromyscus nudipes
CTCTCTCTCTCTCTCTCTCTCTCTCTCTCTCTCTCTCTCTCTCTCCAAATCCTGCCTCAGCTCAGGAGACCCGCAAAACAGTGGCTCCTCCCCAAGAGATATGCAAGACCACTCCTACAGGGGTTTTGAACTGTCCCCCAGAGAACGGACAAGTGGTTTTTCAATCTCTTCTCGTCTCCTCTCTGGGGGCCAGAAAAATCATCCGGGAGCATTTTACTCATCAAACCCGGACTTTGTCTTAATTCATTTCGATTCAGTTTGATTCGGATTACTACATCAGAGGAGAGGCTCTACATCGGGGTATGGAAACTTTTCAAACAGTGCTCCTTGCTCCTGGTTTAACTCAGGGTGCCATGCAGAGCTTCTGCTCAGGGCTCTCTTACAGGAGTGCCCATCAGGATGGCTAGATGATAAGGTTGTGCTCTGGCAGTGGGCAGCCATGATGTCTGGGCACAGCAGCCTAGCTGCCTTCTAATGCCACAGTGACTTGCCTGCCACCTTCCCAAGGTACCTGGCCATGAACCTGCTTCCCAGAAGGCTTCTCTCGAGACTAGCAGGATGAATATACATGGAGTAGGAACGTCGACCCTGTTTCTTTGCCCTCGCTGGCTCAGTGAACAGTCTTTGCAATGTGTGGCCACTGCTTCTCCCCAGTTCCTTTTGCTCCTGTTAAAGAGCTTAGAGGGGCTCCCTAAGGCAACAGTGACAATCACTCCCTCTGAGACACCCCCCCCCCCCCCGCCCCAGTCTACATATCTGCTTCAGTGGAACTCACTGGTTCGGAATCTCCCCGAGAAGCCCTTGTTCCTGGGCCCCCGTTCCTGGCCTCTGCTTGGTCCAGGGTGGGACCTCTCTCTCACCAGGCTGTGGTCTTTTATAGTGTGGTTTAAAATACAGTCCCTGATCTTTGCACAGGTTCTAGGACAAGAGTAAATATTGAAAACATGGGTAGGAGATTGCGTTAAGTATTTTCACCTTGTTCTGTGACACTGGAGGTCAAGACTATGTTTCAAGATATGTAAATGACTGAAAATTAGACAGCAGCTGGAGGCAAGCAGGTTTCTTTGGTAGCTGGGAGGTGGCTTGGGCTTGCTCTGAGCAGTCTGGGCTTCTTGCAGCTGCCTGGCACCCAGTACGTTCTTCCTTAACTTCTGGGCAGGCTTTGGACTTGGCCACCCTTCGTTTATTTATGAAGGGCATTCATTACTATAAAGGATAAATTTAGTATTGTTGGAAACAGTCTCCGTTTGGTCTGTCCTCTCCCATTTGTGTCAAGCAAAAACCAAGGTCTGATCATCCCACCTCTTCCTCCTTGGCCACCAATGAGGGGCCTGGCTTGGACATCTGCCTTTGTCTCCCGTGTCTCTTGCTCCCTCCTCCCCACTTCATGGTGCCACCTGTGCCTTCCCACTGGGTGGTCCCGAGGGCAGTAGCTGGCAGCGGCAGGGGGGGGGGAGTGGGGACTAGGCTTTGCCTCCTTGCCTTCTCAGGACCATTGGGATCTGGGCAGTGGCCTCGGGAGGTGCCTCTGCGCAGACTAGCGCTTCTATCTACTTGCAGTTTCGTGCTGTCAGCTTTCTCCTCTATCCCAGGAAGGTTCCAGTGCTGTCGAGGGCCAGGGAGTAGACGTACTGTAGTCCCACAGTTCAGAAAACACACATTAGCCATCTAGGACACACTCCAGACTGAAGTGGGTGCTAGAGACGGAGTTGAACGAGACATCTTTGCCCCTTGGCAGGAGTGCTTCTACCTCTCTGAGTGTTTGCCTTCCCTGTCTGTTAAACGAGGATGGCACACAAGTGTTCAGCGAATGCCACTTCCCTTTTCCTTGATTCCCCCATCAAGATCTTTCTTGCACTCTTCCTATGCCAGGTACAATAGAATTAGCACAGGCTTAGGGATTTCGTAGCAAGTTGCGTGATCTTGCGGAAACCAGATAATATCTCTGAATCCTTGCCATCACATTCTCCTCTAGAGGCTTCTGCAGAAGGTAAACATTCTCTCCATGCCCTGCCCTCTTAGTTTTGGGGACCCCCTCCCCTGCACTGACCAAAGACCCACAGAGATCCTATAGTCACTGAGCCTGGAAAATAACGGGCTCCAGAACACTGTATCTGTGTCTCAGCGGTGGTGACAACCGCTGTTTTCCTTTGCTCTCTGGATGTCCCTGGGGATGAGTATATGAGTCTCTGGAATCCCCCTGCCAGTGGCCTCTTTCTCTGTTTATATTACTGTCACTGACAAGACAATAAATGCTCATGGCTTGAGCAGCAGCACTGAGCTGGCCCTGGACTGGTGCTGAGCTGGCCCTGGGCTGGCACTCAGGTCCTATAAGAAAAGGCTGAGGAAGGTGGAGTTCCTGGTAACGAGGACTTTGCATGGTGACTGGCTTTTTGGCTGCCAGCTGAGGTTGGCTTTCTCTGCACATAGCACCCACTCGGCCCCATAAGTGTTTGAGTTTGAGAATGCATGTGGGGGTTACCACCTGGGCTGGGGTTCCCGCTTGGGGAGGTGACATTGCTAGACCAGTATAGTGTCTCCCACCCTTACACAGCTGGGCACAAGGCACACGTGTTCCCTTGCATCACTGGGCTCCTGGCTGGGGGCAGTGTCCCTGTGGGACAGCAGCTGGAGCAGCTGTATGTCCACAGCAGGCGGCAGGTGCTATGCTCTGAGGGAACTCGCAGCAGCAGCTGCCGCTCACCACCATGCCTTCTGTAGCACAAGGCTGCCAGCAACTTCACCCCATTCTCACGGCGACCCCTCAGGGTGGTGCCTGCACCTCCACCTTGCTGAGGAGGAGATGGAAGCCAGGAAGGAAGCGACAGCTCAAAGTCACATGGCAGGCACACGGGGCGGGGCTGGTACTCAACCCTGATCCTGACCACCAAGCTCAGCAAACAGTGCTGGGGAAGGGATCATGCGGCACCTCCCACAGTGCCTGTGAACTGGCTGCCTTGGTAGACTCTGTCCTTGCTGGTCCCTAAGCACATAGAGAGGTTGGGAATCCAGTAGGGGACATAGGCTTGGCCCTGCCCACTGTATGTGTGGGATCCATGGGGGTCCTATACAAAGAGAGCTGAGGGGAAGAAGGTGGGTGCTGAGGCCCCAGCTCAGGCCTGGTCAGAAAGCTGGGTTCTGTAGGCTGCTACACTTTCTGATTAAGTGACCCAGAACTGGCTAGCTCAGGATCAGCTCTGTGTCCCAACACACAGATGGGGTCTGCCCCTCCTCCCTCTCCCCGAGCCTGCCTTCTCTCTCTTCACTGACTTTGCATTCTGTTTCCTACCCCTCTTGCCCTCAGTCTTGGGAACTTCATTCTGAGGCTTCGCAGAGACCCAGCCCACCTCCCAGGCAGAGCCCGAAGTTCTCAGCCAGAGGAGACTCTCAACCCACCTTCAGAGAGTTGGGGGAGGGGCAGTCCCTGGGGACCCCTCCCAGGTGCTTTGCAGGCCACAAAGGCCACCTTCCAGCAGGGCCAGAAAAAGCAGGACTCCCAATCCCCACAGGCTGAGCCTAGCAACAGTCGGGGTTCCCATGGCAACCTGAGGTTTATTTTTAGTTACACTTTAACATTAACATGATGAGAGGGGATCTGAGAGTTACATTACTCTTTTAACAGCACCAAAAGGAGGGGGCGGGGGAAGGAACAAGGCTCTTTGCAAGGAGGTACCAACCCCTGGGCAGGGAAGGGAGGTGTCCGCAAGGGCCTGGTGTCAGTGGGCTCTTTGATCAGCCAGCATCCCTAGGATATCTTCCCATTCCAGGACTATGGGGAAAGAGGGACTGGGAAACCCACAGCCTCAGGCCCTCAAGTGGGGGATGGGTTGGGGGTGGAGGGGCACCTGAAACAGCCCAGCCCCTTTGTGACGGTCCACTGGATCTGTTGGAGGACCAGCAAAGCAAGGGGCAGGAGAGAGAGGGGAAGGGAGGAAGGAGAGAAGGAAGGAAGCAAGGAGGGGGAGGGGAGGAAGGGGAAGGGGGAAGAAATGGAGAAGAGCCTTGGGGCACAGGCAGTTGTGTATGCTGCCTTGTACTGTGCCCAGGCTGGCAGCCCAAATGCCATCCAAGATGCAGATGTGTGGAGTTGGTAGCCCGGGGGAGCTCACAGTTAGGGGTGGGCACAGTGGGGGATGGTGTTCAGAGAAAGGATGGGGGAGGGTGGATCCCAGGCTATTCTGGAAAGGGCAGGCTTGACAGCTCTCCTGATACACGCCTCTAGCTAGAGTCTCTCACGCCTCTGGCCACTTTATATACTCAGTCCCCAGCGAATGTGATTGGGCTAAAGAATGGACACATGACCAAGAACAACCAAACCCTTCCCCAAGGGTGCCCTACAAATACCGGGTGACCACTATTGTCCCTCAGTGGGGTTGTGGATATGTATTCTAAGAGGACATGGTTGGAGGTGGCAGAGCAGGAGGAGAAACTGAGGTCAGGGTCCTAGAGAGGCATCCGCAGCACCCTGACATAACTGGGCAAAGCCTCTTTGGTGAGCCACTGGAGTCAGTTTGACTCGGCTCCTGTCCTTGCTGGTTGAACCAACTAGACCACGTCCATCAGGATCCGTGTTGTGGCTGATCGGAAGGGACCCGGCACCTTCTGAAGGGAGTTCTGCTTTCTGCTCCTGCTGTGAACTGCCACCATGCCAGGGGATGACGACCCTTTTCAGAGATGTCACAACCATCCTGGACATTCCAAATTCTCCCGCAGGGAGCTGGCCACCGAGAGGCACAGAAGCCTATCTAGGGCCACACTGGCCAGGCAATGGATCTGATTGACTCCACCCTCCTTCCTTTCCTCGATGTGGTCCCAGGCTGAATGTCCAAGAACCCCAAGCCCATGCCCCAGAAAGGTCTCCTGGGATGCATGTGTTCGAGCAGCTGAAAAGCAACTCCTAACCAGGGCTCCTAGACCTCTTCTCCTGCAATTACCTCCCCCCCCACACCCCCTCCCACAAGAACAACTGTCCTTCAAAGGTCATAGCCACAGGCAGCTGGCCCCATCCTCCCCTGGGTCTTCACAGCATCCTTTCTACACCCATGCTTCTCATCTTGCATTCTTCCCTTATCCCTTGTCCCCAGGTTGGAGCTAGAGGAAGGCAGGCCCCAGAGTAGACAGGCAGTGGGCATCCTGCGTGACTGCCCTACCTGCGACCCGCTGTTCTTAATGCCTTAGTGTCTTTAAGAGGGAAGCCTTAGCACGTGCAGTTGTTTGTTCTTTGTCTTTTTTGAGACGAGTCCTTGCAGCGAAGCTCAGGGCCGCCTCTTGTATGTTGGCATACAGGCCTGCCCCCTATACCTGACTCGTTTTCTGTTAATGCAGGAAGGAGCTCTGCATGGGGCAAAAGCCTGGTGAGCAGCCACTGGTTGGTCTGAGTCGTAAACTAGCGTGATGCTAGCCTGTTCTCTCTGCCAGCCTTTTGTTTCGTCTCTAGACGTTTATAGTGTCTTGGGTGGTGTAAACACTGTGTGAACAGCTGGTTTACTGTAATTTTATTTCTATGATTTTTTTTATCATTATACTGTTATTTTTATTACTCCCAAGTATATTCTATGGGGTTGAATCTGTGGGTACAGCGTCTATGAGAGGTACCAAAGGCCACCCCACCAGCCTTTATCACTGTCCCTTCATAGTATCCCAAAAACTTCCACTCGGATACCCCTTCTGACTACCCCACTCAGTCTCCTCTATCAGCTTCCAAGGCAGAAATGTCTTTGCCTTTAAAGGGAATGCCCAGTGACAGCCTTCAGCTCTGGATGGAGCACAGCTGGTGGGATTCAGCCACTCAAGAGGGGGCTGTCTCCTGTCAGGGTGCAGAGAGACAGCCACCCTGGCTCAAGCACCGAAGACTCCTTGAGGAATGGGGGCTCCCTGACCCCTGGGCTGGCTCAGGCTGCTTTGGCAGATGGGTTGGGGAGCATGGAAGCAGGAGAGAAAGCAGATGTGAGAGCCATGAGCGCAGCTGCCTCCAGCAGCTCCCCAGCAAGGTACCCCTCGGGCAGAACTTGGTGGCTTTGTTGGATAGTGTGTCTTTCTTGAGTCAGGTCAAGTTCAGAGGAGGCTGCAGCGTGGGGTGCCCCAAATCACGGGCAGGCTCTACCTCACTGCACCCTTGGCTCATGAGCTGTGCTACACAGTCTGAAGGAGGCGTGCTCCTGGCTGTCCATGCTTGAAGGGCTGCAACCTTGCTCTGCACATGTGGAGAAGGAATAGCTGCCACATCCTTGACCGCTGGAGCTAGGAACTCTGATGCCCAAAGAGGATGACATTGAATCAAAGCCTTGTAGGCCACCCTATGAAAGCCTTCCAACCATCAAGTTAAGCTTTAGAAGCCGGCTAGTCCTGGATTCAGACCCCACTTATGGCATCCAGGACTGTGTAACCTCGGGCTCTCTAGGCCTGAACTTCCGTTTCCTCTCCCCACTGAGCAAGGTGACATCAGGACTTGGGTGTGCACTCGGCCATTGGTCCCTACGGTTCCTAGTCCATGAAATGCATTGAGACTGTATTTTATAATCGTAGGAATAGAAGCAAACACACCAGTATGTATTATGTCAATTTTCTCTTGTGATTTCCTAAGACATGAGAAAATTTAATGGGTCCTCACAGACTGGGGTGGGCCTTGGCACTGCACCTTATACCTTGAGGGCTCCTCAGCCCAGGTCTCTTGATGCTTCTAACATAATAATGAAAGCTCACATTGCAGGCCGACCTGGGAATCTTCTGCTAGCCACTTTGGGGGGAACCTATTGGGATCAGCACGTCCCCAGCAGGGTGTTCTTGGGGACTGGGGTTTTGAGGAGTGTGGATGAGCCTAAGGCTGGCTTTAGTTCAGTGCATTCTTAGAAGCGGAGTGGTTTGAGAGGCTGAGAATGGGTTGTCAGAGTTGAACGCAGGAACTGGGTCCATCACATGCTGAGGGACCTGGGCCAGGCCTGTGCTATACCAAGTGTCCCCGAGGCCTCTTGGTTTATGGAGGCAGCATTAATATCCATTCAGGGACACTGATCAGAAGGGCCAGTGAACTTCTTCTCACTGTATCCCCTGGGTCTGGCAGAGCCATCAGTGGGTTACTGGCCCATGCTGGTATCCTCTATCTGAGTCCTGGCCTGTACGAAGCCCTTCATGCCTGCCTTTTCTCTTGGGACCAGGTCCCACTCACCTCCTCCAGGGACCCCTCCTTAGTTGCTTCATGCCTGTGTCGTCCTCAGAAACCCAGACACTTGCCATCTATCTATCCATTTAGCCCAATAAAGGTTCACTATGCATCTACCCTCAGCCAGACCCTGAGTGAGGCTCAAGGGGTGGAAGGCGATTGGTCATAGGTTGATCTGGAAGCAGCTCCTGTCCACTCCTGAGGAGGAAGACAAGAGCCTACAGACTCAGACTCTGCTGGTGCAGGGCTGGAGAGCAAGCCTTTGAGCTGCCCCCTGAGCAATTCCTCAGTATCCACTTGCCTGGAGAAGAGACAGCAGAGGAACAACTTGGCTGAGACTCAGGAGAAAGTGGCATGGATCCTCATGAGAGTCACGTGGATGTTATTTCAGTCCCCAGACAAGCTGAGCTCCGAGCCTGCCTCAGACCCTTTGCACTTGCTCCTCCCCTGACCTAGAATGCCCTTCCTCCCGTTCCTGTTGTCTGTGGAAACTTCTCAGCCCAGCTTGCATCCCCCCTCCAGGGGGCCTTCCCTGACCACCCCCCCACCCCCCACCCCCACACCGCCCTGTCTGTCCCACTTCACTCTCTGGGTTTCACTTCTTAGAGCTCACACTCTCTGGAATTGGGTTCATTTATTATTAGGTCTCCAGCCTGTGTTCAGTTTGAACATCAGGTGCAGGAGACAGCGGCTGGGGGAGGGGGAGAGTTGGGTCTTGACTGATCACCTGTAGGCTTTATTTTCATGCCATTGTCCAGCCACCATACACACAGCACTTACTTGTGTTGGGGAGACGATATGACTGGCAGAGTGCCACATGTATGCAGTCCATGTACCTCCATGCTGTTCTATGTAAGGACTTAGCATCCACGGTGCTTCCTGGAACCAGTTCCTGAGAGGCCTCTACTCTTTGGGAGAGGAAAGAAGAAGGATGCAGGAAGAGAGGAGGGCAAGGAGGGGAGCAGAGGAAGGGAGGGAGGTATGTTCAAGCAGGGCACTTGAGAAGCGGGAGTCGGGGTTGAGGAAATAGACCTGGCATAGGGGACCACAGAGACATCTCTGAGGAAGCCATCATTCCCCGGGACAGGGAAGGGGGCAGATCAGTCCCAGGGAAGCCATGTCCTGGCCCTGCCAGGCTCTCAGGAGTGCACCCAGCTAGCAACCATGGGCAAGGGGCCTGCAGGCTGGGCCTGTGGAAGCCACCTCTTTGGCTCACACAGGGACAAAGAGCAGGATGGGAAGTGAGGAGGGAGAGGAGGCCTCTTGACCATGAGCTCACAGGGCACACATGCCCACAGCTCAGCAGAAACCAGCTCCGAGTAGCCCTGAAGGCCCTCCCTCCAGGCACCTTCTTTGTTGAAGCCGCGACTTGGTGAGGCCCATCTACCAACGCGGCCGGCTGTAACAGCAGCACCTGGCCCCTGCGGAAGTGCTGCAGGGAGAATGAGGCAGCTCAGGAAGGCATTCTCTCTGCTCCCCTGGAGTTGGCCACCTCCACCTCAGTCTCAGCAGGCCCTGAGCAAGAACATGTGCCAGGTACCAGGGAGAGTCCTCAGCACCACATCTGTGTAATGACAAAGAGAACAGACCACCCTCCCCCTGAAGCTGAGACATAACGATAATTTGCTCGTACCTGTTGTGAGCACTGCCTTACCACTGCATCTAACTAATGATGGGGCTGGAATCTAGGTCTGGTGCCAACACAATCTAAAGATGATGGCGCGGACTCTCAAAGGATCAAATGTCCAGGAAAGCAACCAATTTAAGAACCATTCCCTTCATCCAGCCCTACAGTCAAATAATCAATCATCATCCACAGGACTGGGTGGTTGCTGTGAACCTCTCCCTGTCTAAGAGCTCAGGCTCTTAGACATCGTCCTCTTGGCAGATCTTTCTAATGACATTCAAAGGTAGATATGAAGCCAACCAGTTGTGTACATGGTCACAGAGGTTAAGCAATTTGCCCCCAGACATACAGTAATGGAAAGATAAGACAAGGACTTGAAGGGTGGTACACTTTGCCTCCATCTAGGCCCTGTGCCAAGCTATGCCAGCGAACACTTGATCAGCTTCCAGGTGCTGAGGCATTCCATTGATGGAGACTAACTCCAGGAAGCCTTGTCCTGGCTAGCCCTTTCTACAAGCTTTCCAAAGATGCATGACCAGGTACCGATGCTGGCAGACAGAGCACCCCTGTGCGGCTCTGCTGGCCTCATCCCAGCCCACTGGGAAGAAGGGACAGGTTCCCTGGCCTCTGGGTGCCTTTCTCCTGCTTCTCTTCTCTGAACAAGACAGACAGAAGTGACCACCTTAAAATGAGGTCGTGAGAGCGTGCTGCCCAGTGACAAGAGACCCTGTATCAAGCAAGGAGTGTATCAAGGACCTCCACCTGAGGTTGTCCTCTGACCTCCACAGGACTCTCACATGCATGCTGTGAAATGTGCATGCTCACCCCCACCCTACCGCACACAAACACTTGTGTGCCTAAACTCCAGAGGGGTTTGCAATCTAACACAATGGGGTGCTTAAGATGAGGAGAACATAATGGTGTGTACCCACAATTCCAGCACTCTGGAGGCTGAAACAGGAAGGAGGTCATGAGTTCTGGGTTACCCTGGGCTACGTAGCGAGACCCTTGTCCTTGGTCTGTTGGCCTTTGGAAGTGCGAGACTAAATGACAAAGCTGATGTGTGGCTCATTCTGGTGGGATCAGCCCTCTGGATCCGCAGGTTCCAAACGCAGAGGGAAAATGTGTCCTACAGTTGTGTCTGAAGGGCACGGCAGACCCGTGCCCTCTCCTCTGCAAGCTGCACAGGTGTCCACACCATGCACAGCTACTCACACTGCCTTTGCCACATGTCGTCATCCAGAGCTGACTTGTGACTCGGAGTGTGCCATGCAAATCTTTGACCTTTGATTTCAATGTCAGTGGGGGCTGGAGCCAGTCTGCCATGGATGCCAAGGGACAAGACGAACTTGTCACAGCAACCTCAACCATTAGCATCTAGAATCAGCTAGAATCAGCTGCCTTCTCCACCAGAGTTAGGTCTTTACCAGGAGTCTGGTTTTCTAGACAATATTCCTGAATGTTCCCTACAGAGCTGTGAGACAGAAAGCCTCAGGGTAAGCATGGGCAAGGACCAGACTGAGCCCACACTGACACCTGGCCAACACGCAGACTCTCAATGTGACACCCCACACAGCCCCCCTCAGTGCCATTTCCACAATCACCATGGCTGTGAGCCACTCAGCTGTCCCAGACTGACAAAAAGGGCAAGATTGCAGCTCGGCCTCTCACGAGCTCTGTGACTCTGGAAAAGTCACCTCACCTCTCTGAGCTTTGGTGTCCTCATTTATACCGTAGTGGGGCTGAAAACCCTCACTTTGAAGAGCTGGTTCTCGAACTGAAGGAGGAAAGGTCTGACCCTGCCAGGTCACGGGCTGGAGTGTAAAACAAACCGAGAGTGGCTGCTGTGCCAGGCTGCTCCTGGCTCCCATGCTGTGCGGCAAATGACAAGCTGCACCTGAAGGCCCCTGGCACACGGCAGGTGCCCAGCAGTGCCTGCGCCTGAACAAACAAGCATTTGCCTGCCTGACACTGTGGGCCAGAGTTTTGCATGTACCTGTGTGTTTATGTGCCACCCTTCTGGGCACAGCGCCTGTCTGTCCCCCACTTGAGTTTTGGAATGGGTCCAGCCAACTTAAGGGGTACATGTGGGTTCTCCCGGGTCCTGCCTTGCAGGGACAGCACATTCCAGACTGGCAGCCCCTGAGCAAACTCAAGGGGAGTCCAGCTTGCTCTGCTGTGCATGAAGCAGGTATGGCCACTTTGCTTATTTGGTTTGTGATCTCAAGGGATGCTTGTCTGTGGGTTCTGTCCCAGCCCCCATGTCCCTGCGCTGCCTGAGGGGATGTGGAGGAGCCCACTGACATTTCATCTCCCTAGGCCCTTGTATTGAGCTAGGAAGGGAGCTAGCCACCCTGGAACTCGGAGATGAAAAGTTCCCTAGTTTGGTATGTGTGGATATGGAGGCCCATGAGAGCTGCTCAGGAAAGAAACCGGGCCTGCCAGGCTGCCCACTCAGCACAAGGAGAGCAGCTGGGTCAGGCTAAGGGCTGTGCTGTTCTCTCCTCACTCCTGGCTAGTCACCCCCACAGTCAGGAAGCCATCACATCAGCAGATCAGCCTTCCATCCAAGTTACTGTCTGTCTCGAGCCTGGGATCCTGAATCCCTGCCCTGAACACCTAGCTATCCTGGGAAGGGTAGGAAACTGATGGGGAGATGCTCCTGACTCCTGGGAACTGAGTGGCAGCAACAGGCTTCAGTCAGGATGCTGGACAGTTTGGGTGCGGTTTGTACACATCAGGGGACTGGTCCCCTATGGCACTATTAAGAAGACTTTCAGGAGCTGGAGCTTCATGGGAGGCATGTGCCCTCTGAGGGGTGTAGTGCTGGCTTTGTGAGGTGATCTCAGTTCTGCAAGAGTGGGCTATGACCTAGTATGCCTGACCCTAGAATTGTCCTGATTGCTGTCTGGTTACGTTACCTTTCCCTCTTGTCATGATGTCACTAACATGAGACGTCACTGAAGGCCAAACCAAGAGGGTTGCCCGATCCTGGATTTTCATCCTAAACTGTAAGCTTAAAAGGCTCTTTTTCCATTGTAAGTTACTGTCTCTGTGATTTTGTTATAGTAATAAAAAATGAACTAACACAGGAGGAGTCTAGGCACTGGCCTTTTCTCGAGCCTCCGTGACCAGCAACTTGACCTGAGCCACCATTAATTATCGCCTGGGCCACTGGTCTTCCTGAGATCCCCTGACCTCAAGTCTATTCTCTACCTAGCACCACAGGGACCCTCTGGAAGCAGCAGCCAGAGCCTGAGCCTCCCTGGCTCCAAAGCCTACAATGGTCCCGCAGAAGCAGAGTGAAGGCTGAGGCTCTGGAATGGCCTAGGAGAGCCCACCACCACCACCTCAGCTGCCTATTCTTCCCTCCTCCATAACCAGAGTTGTTCAGGTAAGAATCTAGGTCCCTAGAAGCCCTAACAAGCTAGGCGTGGCAACCCATAGGCCAACGAAACATGGTGAGAAGCCGAGGTCTAGTCAGTGTGGCCACATTGTGAAGAACAAATGAGGAGTTCCAGGGACCCCCGAGTTCATCCTTCGGGTCCTGATACAAGGCTTTTGCTTAAAAAGAGGGCAAGAGGTATGTATAGCTCAGCAGCCCTGGTCAAGATGAGGTCTCATCCATCACTGATCCGTCATTGTCTCAGCTCCAGGTTCTCTTGCCTGCCACGTGGTCTGACAAGGTGTAAGAACTGCATGGAATGTCCTTCTGGAAGGTAGTCACCCTTCTGGTTGGCACCAGGCAGGCCTTTTCTTTCTTCCAGCCTGAGACTCCTGGGAAATCGCAACGTTTTGGAGGCCAGTTTCGGTATTCTGATAGCCAAGGGAGGGGTGCAAACATCTCTAGATTACCTTCTTCCTGCCGGGGTGACTACACCCTGCTCCCTCGGGACCTGGCCTCTTCTTGAATGCCGTCTCTACTAAGCACTAGCTTGCCTCAAGGTCTTTGCCACAGCTGCTCCTGGGCCTGTCAAGAGATCTCTGGGGCCCATCTGTTTATCCAGCAACTGCTGCCCCGGTCTTGGGCTGGTCCCCTGCCTTTCTCAGCACTCACCAGCTGACATCCAAGAAGCCACACATTCTCTTCATGGTGCCACCTGTGCCTGCCATCCTGCCCCACAGATGGCAGCTGCACACACAGGTCAGGGGTCTTGGCCCTGTTCACACACACATTCCCAGGCCCTGATGGCTCCGGGACTCCCGGAAGTTACTCAGTATTTGCTGAAGTAATAATTAAAATCACAAGAGGTTGAATAGAAAGCAGGACTTACTGGCTGGCCCTAAGCAAGCTTTGAGCAGAGACCTCAAGGGGAATTGGACTCAATTCCTCTGCAGTTGGACATTCTGGTTCCTCTCTGAGGCTGGGACTAGAAGGAACCCAGGGCTAAGAATTGGGCCAACTTCCCTGGCTTCCAGAGGCTCCCCCTTAGCAACAGTATGCAGGGGACTCCCTGGAGATGCTGCTTTACAGGGATGTCCTGTCATGGCAGGTGGTTCCTTTCTGTTTTCTGTGAAGTCACGCATGGGCCACTGGTGACTTTGGCACTGGATGTGTGGAACTAGGCTCCCAACATCCTCTGCTCCTGCTTGACCTTGAACTCATCTCCTTTCCTTCCAGCTCCTTGGACCAAACCATGGCCTGAGGCTGTCCCTCTCCCACTGTGCCCATGGAGCCACTGGCATCCTCAACTCCCCCAGCATGAGACACGCCCAGCCCACTGGCCCTCATAACTGAAGTCGCAGGTCATGGAGGACCAGCAGGGGGAGCCCAGACCTTTCTCTGTTTTGGTGGCAGAAGGAGGCAGAGGTGGAGAACACCCTGCTGGGCACACAGTAGGCTCGCAGTAGATGTCTGGTGCCTGCCAGCCTCTGCCCCCTACCAGTCTCTTCTGGCCTTCCTGACCTTCTCATTTGGGCAACCCCACCTCTGCCCTGGGACCTTGGCTTCAGCTGTCTGATTGGCCCAGTGCTTCCTTGTCATCTCCTTCCTGTCACCATGGACTCAGCTTGTCACCTAGAAGAACTCCCAGTCTAGGGTCACAGTGTCTCTGTGGCATTACCCCGTGCAGCTTCCTTCCTGGTATTTATTGTCTCTGAAGTGGCATTGTTTACGTCAATGGTCCCTTTCCTTTCCTGAGTGTTCGGCTCTGAGAGGCAGGGACCCTGCCTCCACCATCCTGTCCTCACACTGGGAGCTGTGCCCAGCACACAGAGGATGTTCAGTCTCGGTGGAGCACTGATGTCCACGCTGCAAGGGCACGCGATGGAGTCTGAAGGAGGCCGCCTTGCCAGGCAGCCATTTCTTTGAGTCTCACTCTTTCTTAAAGCATCACTTGATGTCACGCACCGCGTTCGTGAGCACTTTCAGTCTTGAGGACAGGTGTTTGCCTCTCAAGAAAGTGATTAGAATCGATACTTTGGGAAGGTGTGCTTCATTTCTCTTGTTGCACCATGTTGGAAAATTCCAAAATCTGGCCCAGGGGCTGGCGGCTGGGACCCTGGCTCTGAGCAGGTGAGGCTGGAGGACCATGGACTTCCTGCTACTGCCATGGACCACAGCCTGCACCCTGTTTAGGAAGACAATCTGGCAATATCCAACAACAAGGGGAAATATGCAGACTCTAAAACTGTGCCGGCCCATCCCCAGTCCTTCCTCCCCGTGACCACACCCTTTACAATGGGACTCGCTGTGCTGTGAAGACGCCCTGTCTGCTGGTCCTGGCTGCTCTTGGGGACTCTTTGGCCAGTAGAATGGAGCAGCAATGAGAATGTAAAGTTCTGAGCCCAGGCTTCAAGACCTGTATGACTCTCCTCTCCTTGAGCCCCAGCTCTACACCAGAACAAGCTAAGCCCATTTGATGGAGGAAGGAAGGCCATGCAAAAGAGAAATGAACTGTGACCAGCCAGCCCTAGCTGACGAGAGGCCAAGCCGTATCAGTAGACCAGCCCAATATCAGTTGCCTGGTAACAAATAACAGGTTGATACTTTAGGCCTTTAAGACTCAGGTTGCTAGGCAGCATCGCCATGGCAACGGATGACTGATACAAAAGCTTGGTGGGTCTACTCCTTGGAACTCGCCTTGAGAAGCACAAGTCAGAGGAGATGACAAAGTCAAGCATGCTCACTGGACCACACCACTGGCAAAATGTGGCAAGCCACCCTTAATACTCATCAGCAGCAGGGAAGCGGATTCACTAGGGATGGCTCTTCCTCACAGTGAGACTCTAAGCCATGTAAGGGATGAGGCTAAGTCATACAGGGTGACATAGAAAGACCTTGGGAGAACCTGGTTCCTCAAAAGGCACACTGGAGAATGACTGAGAGTCACACCAGTCTGTGAGACATGTTTTCCATTGACACCTGTCTGAAATGTTCTGATGAAAGACCTGTGAGGAGTCCACTGTGCAGCAGACACGGGCTTCCAGAATCTTCTGTAAGATGTTTCTGTGTTCCTATTGAGCTCTGCCTGCAAGGGTGTCCACAATCTTCTCTAGGGAAGGTTGAGTACCTCATTCAGGACCCCTGTGTCTTGAGTACAAAGTCATATAAAAGGCACCAGCCTATTAAAAAGTGTTCAGCACTTTTAATCACCTAAGAAGCACAAATTGAACCCACAGTGAGATACTGTTGTGCACAGCTCAGTGACCCTGGATGTGCTAACTACCACACTCAACATTGCCAAGGAGAAAGAAAGTCGATGTGCCTGTTCTGCTTTATACGACTAAATACATGCTTACCATGAATCCCAGTGATTCTATTCCCTGACACCAACCAGAGAGCAGGGGAAAATCATGCTGACCTAGACAACCTAACATGTTATTGACAAATGTGTGGATAAATGTGTGGTGTCCCATCCACACAAATGGAATACAACTCAACAATGAAAAGGAATGGACCTCAGAGTCATCAACAACACAGATGACTCTCATAGGTCTCTCAACAATTGTCTGGCACAGAAGTTTGTCCCACCTACCCAGCCCATTCACTGAAGTTCCGAGAAGGGAGGCAGTGTGTGGGAAGGCTGCTAGCTGGCGGGCAGGTGGGCGCCAGCAGATCCAGGCAGGAGCCGACTTTACTGGAAGTGTTTTGCATCTTGATTGTGGTGTGGTTTTATGGGTTATGGGTTTATGGGTGTTTTATCCAAACTGTGAATTTTATTGTATGCAGATTCTATCTCCCGTCAAGCCAACACCAGGCAGAAGACTCTTTCCAGCCAGGCCCCTGGGTCCCGCTCTGCCACCTCTGAGTCCTTATCAGATGAGAACCAGCCCAGCTTCTCCCTTCTCAGGCTCCCAGCCAGGCTCCCAAGACAGTGAGTAATTAGGGCACAGGAGTCTTGGATATGGAGCCAAAACCAACAGCTGGATCAGACCAGATGCCAAGCTGTCTCCAGCTAGGCACTGTGCTCAGCCACCCGGGTCCACTACCCCAGAGCCTCGACAGAGAAACTGTCCCGCCAGGGCCAGCAAGTCAGGGCAGTGTCCCCACGGTCTCCAGTCTCAGCTGCACAAGTCCCTGGAGCCTCTGTCACATGAACAGCAGGATGCTCCTGTCCATGCTGCAGGGCATCACTATCCCTACATTTCAAGCCTAGAGGAAGAGACAGGAGTCTGGAGCATGGTCTCCCTCCATCTGCCCCACCCCCCCAGGTCTCCAAGCTCCTCTCTGCTCTCTTTCCTTAGGGAGGCCAAGTAGCTGGGAGAAACTGTTCTATTCCCACACAACCATCAGTCCTGGAGGCCCCATGGAGGTGGAAACATTGTGGGGATTTCCGGCCACAGAGGAGAAGGTGGCACACCCTGTCTCCTGGGCTGTGGGGTCTGGAAATGAGCCTGTAGCATGTGGAGCTGTGGTTTAGAAGAGGAAGGCTTTCTATTGAAGGGCGAGGGCTCCTGCGTGTGCTCAGCCTCCAGAGCTGGCTGACATGTGGTCTACTGACTGGCCACTCACCAGCAGGTCAGTGTAGCCTCAGAGTTTTACACACTCTGGGCTGAATCAACTCCCCAGGAGGCCTGTGGGACCTGAAGTATCACTGCCATGACCAGGAGGTAGTAGAGCTGTGGTCAGTGACCAGATGCAGAAAGCTATGTGTCCTTGAGCAGGTTGGTCAACCTCTCTGGTCTCTGGAAATGTACACCCTAATAGGACCCAGGCTGATGAAGTTGGTTGGTAGGATCCGCATGCCTTTTTACTCCTCCAAGGCTTAGTCAAGGGCTTTCTTCTCTGGACAGCCTTCAACCCCAACCCCAGGCCACAGGATCACACCTTCCAGGCGGGGTTATGTGTGGACAGGTGCCACTCTGAGATGACATTCACTGACTCCCTTAAGCATCAGGCAGTGTCTCCCAACACTCCTGAAGGGACTGGTGCTTGGGCAAGGTCACCAGCCAGCCCTTCCAGCTTCTGAGTTCCTCTTACACAGCAGATCCCCTACTGGGAGGAAGAGGAACCCCCAGAACAGAATTCATAGGGCTTGGCGGTCCTGGTATCCGATCCTATGGTTTCGGTGTATCAGCTTAACCCTGGCTCAGCAGACCTGAGGATGCTGGGGAGTCAGAGCAAGACTGACCCTGCACACCAACCCTGCCCCTCATGTCTCTGTCCCAGGCCACGCTGACAGGTGTAGAGAAGCACTGGCTTGTCGGGGAAGGTTCTCCTCAGGCAGCCCATGGGCCTGAAGGTGGAGGCAGCCAGTTGACTCAAGCTGACTTCCGTTGGCCCAGCCAAACCTGAGTACAGGGCTCCCACTACCTTCTCAGCCAGGGAAGGGCAAGAGAGAGAAGGGAAAATCAGCCTAAGCATGTGAGGGAGGGGACAGGCTCTCTGCTCTGTGTGCTCCTTGGAGAGTCACATGTTCCTGGGGAACAGGCCACATAGATTATCCAGAAGGCCCCAGGTAGAGTTGACCTAGAGGTGAGACGCTGCAAGGGGCCAGCCTCCCTGCACTAAACCGTGTCTCCAGCTTGTCAAGTGAACACCAGCATTTGATCTGTCCCCTAAAGCTGCAAACACCATCTACCCCTCCATAGACATGGAAATGGAGGTACAGGCCGAGAGTTCACCCAAGGCACTCCAGCCATGACAAGGCAAGGTTCTCAAGTAGGTCACCAGCTCTGTATGATCCCCAAGCCCCGACGACACCTCTAAAGCCCCTCTAAAGCCATTGCCACAGCTGGAAGATAGGACCGTGTCTCCCAGTGCTCAGAGCCAATGCACCAGAGGTTATGTGGAGGGCTGAAGTCAGCCAGGGCCAAGACCCCTCAGCTATCTGTAGACTCAAGTCCAGTCCTGATGGGAGACAGATACCCACACCATCTCTCAGTTACATCCCTCGACCCTTTAGCCCCTGTGTAATCCCCCCTCCCAGAGATGCCACTCCATTGGTGCAGCACTGCCCCACCTCTCCAGGTCCATAACTTCATGCCCTAGCTGTCTTCCATACTTGATGACAAGAGCCAGGGCAGTTTGGGTGGCTAATGGCAGAGGCCCAACTCAAGGTGGCTCCACCCAGATGGACATTTACTACCTTCCGACCTGTCAAGCCCAGGAGAGAGCTGGCCTGGGGCTCATCTCTGTCATCTGGACTGGGATCCACCCACTCCCATATGCCCCCACTGTGTCTGATCCCAGACCTTCTGTATTGGCTCCAGCATGAAGGTCCTGGGGGTGACAGGTCCAGCAGCACCCCCAACCCGAACCCGGTGAGCAGCTGAATAGCTTCCCTGATACCCAGCTCTAAGGCCTGTTTGAAAGGCTCCTGTTAAAGTACGTGCACCAATTCACTCAGTGTCAGCTCCAGCAGACCCCAAGTAGAACTGACCTAGAAGTGAGGCCCTGAGCGTGGGGCAGCCTCCGTGCGCTAAGCCGAGTCTCCAACTTATTAAATGAATGACCAGCATTTGAACTGCCCCCCAAGGCTGCAAACACCATTTACCTCTCTATAGACATGGAAACAGAGGTACAGGCTCAGAGCTTGCCCAAGGCATCCCAGCCATGACAAGCCGTGGTCCTCAAGTAGGACCCCCGTTCTATGTGATCCCCAAACCCTGGTGACACCATATCTGCACCTACTCCCTCGGTGCACCCTGGACTGATGAGATGCCTGTACTCCTGAACAGCATGCTACCTGAGTGCATGGGCCTAGTTAAACACTTCTTGCCTCAGAGGTATCTCCTTGCCTCCCCAGGCTATGTGGCACTAAACAGAACCATAGAGATAGGCTCACCAGCCAAGCAGGAGCTGCCTGGCCCTGCCACATGCTCCTGAAGACATGCCCACACTACCACAGCCAGTGTGTGGCATCTTCTTTGTCTTCCTGGAAAGGAAGAGCATCTCACTGATGCTCTCAAGGAGGACACTGAGGCTGAGGGAGAGAAAACCCCTCAGAGGAGCTATGCTTTTCTTTCAGTGAGAGGCAGAAACGGAACATGGCTTCCCTATTCCTTCCCTGCCGCCAGGAGCCAGCCCCACACAGACCTGCAACAGAGGACAATCACAATGACAGCCTATAAAAAATCAAATGGGCTATCTTCCAGGAGGCAGGAGAGAGGGGAAAACAAAGACATCCACTTGCAAAAAGTCAGCCTGGGGTCTGGGATTAGCCGCTTTGAGTCCTTACAAGGAAATTCACATTCACAGGGATTCAGGGCAGGGAGGCACAGGGGTGGGGTGGGGTGGGGTGGGGTGGGGTGGGAGTGTGGAGGAGGTCTTGGCTGCTGAAACCAAGAAAACAGATACTTCATACAGGGAACCAAGCCAGTCAGAGAAGCCAGTAAGGGAAGGTAAGGGGAGCCATCACCAGGCCTGAGCCTGCCCGTGGGAGAGGCCTGAAGTTCACAGGGAAGACCATACATTCCCCTCCGCAGCTCAGCATGCCACCAGCATTATCAGCAGGGAGACCTGGGCCAGGTCCCCTCTCTCCAGTCCCTATGGAGACACCCAGTGTCACCCAAGCAGTGAGTTGGGAACCCTGAAGAATATTCCTAGTCAGGGGCTGTGGGCAGTCTCCTTCCTCTGTGAGTCTCACGTTGCTATCGTCAAAGCAGGGGTAGCTCACATCTGTCCCCAGAACAAGGAGTAAGTGAGATGACCACATAATCCCTGGCACTGGCCAGGCACACAGGGGACACTGACAGCTGGGAGACAAAGGTCTTGTCCGAAGTCGTACAGCTGGTCAGCAGCTTAGAACTCAGATCTGTCTTCAGCCATGCAGGCCTCTGCCCACCTCACCCAACTGGCAGTAGGTTCTCACTGCATGCCAGGCACTTGCCCCGACCACTCAGGCTGGCAGTATTGGGTTTAACCCTGCATAGGTCCAGCGAGTGGCTAACTGACTGAGTCCTGGTATGCCATGGAAGATGAGAATTCAAACGCACTGGTGACGAGTGAAACACAAGCAGATACATTTGTTAATGATCTGCTATCAGCCAGAGCCCATTAGCTGAACAGACAGGCAGCAGCAGGACCCCCTGGCCACAAAGGAAACAAAAGACCCTTTAGCTTGTTGGGCAGCACGCCGCTCTTAGGAGGACACAGGTGGCAGCTTGGACATCTGTCCCAGACCAGATCAGATGGATAGAGTTCTCATTGCATCCTGGCCTCCGTGCCCTTGTGGCAGTCACATCCACGCTCTGCTGGCTGGCTTCTCGGATGGGAGGGTGTCAGAGGGCCTGTTGGCAAGGCCTGGAAAGGGAAGGAAGGACCCAAGCACAAAAGACAAGAGTCTGGATACCTGCCCCCACCATGCTTTCATCTCCCGTGGGTGAGGACGGTGAATGAAGGGATGGGAGGAAAGAGAGATGGAGCTGACCTGGGCCCAGCTTTTGAGAGTCACTGCTGATGCACTATTTAGTGAGTAGGCTGTGATGATACCTAAGGCAGAGGATCTAACCTTGAGTAAATTCATGGCCACTGACTTCTGTCTCCTACCTGTTGGCTCCTGACCAATGCAGATCAGGTTCTCTTTGGAAGAATAGCCAGGAAGAGGCCACCCCTTCCAAGGATGCTGGGGTGGAAAGATGTCTAATAGGCCAGTGTCTAGATTAGTGTTTGAAAGTTCCCAGTGCCCTTCAGCCCTGGGTTCAAATCCTGTTCAGCTCCATGCTCATGGTGTCCGTGTCTTACTTCCTCTTTGCTACCACCTGTAGAGATAATCAGGCCTCTAAGGCTTGGAGACCCAAGCTATCAAGCACTCAGGGCCTGCAGTAAGGAGGTCTCTGATGCGCTAGCAAGATTTGAGTTGGTGACCCCATACTTAACTAGCAGCTCCAACCCCATCCCTCCCACGTGAGCCATCCCATTCCACCTTGGGGGACCACCTAGAGGGTCATTCACAATCAGCTTCCACTTGACAACAGACGAAATTCAGACTTGGCTTTGCCCCCTCTCCAACTCACTCCTGCCCTCTCCACCCCCACCCCTAGCTCCAGCTGCTCTGACAGTCTTGGGAGCATCCTTGGCATCTCCTGCCCTTCTGCCCTATCTTCGAACTGTATCCAGACTCCAGCTGCTTCTCACCACTGCCATCACAGGCCCAGGTCCCGTTGTCTGGGGATGGATTAAATGAGACCCCCTGTGGACTGTGCTCTGCAGAACTGGAAGGGTCAGTATAGGTATACTACTGCTGCAGTAACAAATTTCCCCCATCTGTTGCTTAAAACAACACATATTAATTGTCTTACAGGCCTGGAGGCCAGGCACACCAATTCATCTTTGCTGAGCTGACATGAAGGTGGACAGAGGGCTGGGTCTTTCCAGAACTGAGGAGAGGCCCCAGCTCTCACCTTCTCTGGCTTCAGGAGCCCTGCATTGAACTTCTTGATTCTGATGTCACTTCCCCGTGTTGTTCCTGGAATGAAACCTGTGATTCCAGCTGTGGACACATCTGGGTATCCAGAAGACTCTCTCCCTCTCCGTTCCTCTCTGTGAACTCCTTTTCCCTATAACAAGGCTCCGTTTTCACAGCGTGTGGAGATCAGAGGTGTGTGTGTGTGTGTGTGTGTGTGTGTGTGTGTGTGTGTGTGTGTGTCTGTGTCTGTTTTTATTCTACCACAGGGTCCATTTGAAAGATCAGTTGAACATGTTTTTCTTCTGCTGGCCCTGCTCTAATGCTGCCCAGCTAGAGGAAAATCCATGTCCTTATGTGAGCCCCCATGGCTCCTTCGACCGAGCGCCACACCTCTCCCCTCTGGGTCCCACCTGCCTCCTTGCTGTGCCTCCTGGGTCTTTGCAGGTTCTGTTCCCGCCTCAGAGTGTTTGCTGTTGCCTCTATCCAGAACACTCAGCCTAGCTCAGCCCCTGGCATCTCTCCAGCCCATGCTCAGGTGACATCGCTCTGTAAGATCCCCACCCCCACCAGGCCGTTCACCACCCTACTCCCTCTCTCCTCACTCTGCTTCCGAGCTGTTTCAGCCCTCACCCACCTGCGCTATACTGCTCACGCACTCCTTCACCATCTGCTTGCCTGCCAGGACTCAGTTGCCAAGAGCAGGAATCTCACTCACTGGTCTAGCCCTGGTGCTGAGGACGAGTGCCGGGCACAGCAGGGGCAGTGGACACTGGAGAGACCATGAGCCACCCAGCCAACCCCCAGCTCACTCTGCAATGACTGAACCTCACTGTTGCAGACTGTGTGGGTCCCTTAACCCCTTGCTACCTCAGCTGCAGCTGTCCTAAGCCCACTGTGAAAACACTCCCCATGCTGGGGCTAGGGTAAGCCAGTGCTCTGCCCTACCATGGCTCCAGGCTGGGCAGAGTCTCTGTCACTGTGATGACATGCAACCAGCTTCTCCACTGGGCAGTGAGGCGTGGTGGCTGCTGAGGATCCGCCTGTTGGCATGTGTTGACACTTTCAACTAAGCAGAGTGCTGGGGGCAGGTACCTCCCTGGTCATCCTCACTTCATAGCTGGACCTCCTGTGGCTAAGCCATTCCAACGTCTGCCCTCACAGCCTAGATTCTTTCTGTCTTGACCAGCAGTATACCCTTGTTCTCAAGCAGAGATGACAACCCTCTTATTTCCCAAATCCGGGCCTTCCAGACCCTAGCCTGGTTTTCCTGCTACACTGGCTGCTTTCTGTGGCGTGTGTTGTTGCTCTACTAAACACATAAGGAAGCTGGCATAGAGAGAGGGGAAGTCAGGGATAGAGGGATGGTTCCATGGGAAGAGTATTTGGACCTCAGGACACAGGTAAAGAGCCAGATGCAGTTGTGTCCCTGCCTATGACCCAGCCCTACAGGGTGGAGACAGGAGAATTGCTGGGGCTCAATGGCCTCCAGTCTAGCTACATGCTCAGAGAGAGAGACCCTATCTCAAAGGAATATGATGGAGCAGGACCCTGGCATCTTGATCTGGCCCCCATATATGCACAGGTGCAACCCCACCCATCCCCCTGCACAAGCCTAAGGACACAGCTCAGATGAGGCCAACTCCGTAAAGGAGCACGGGTTCTCTGAAGACTCTGGCGCTCGCACCCTTAACCACCCTGCTAGGACATGAGAACCAGAGAGTAGGCTCCAGGTAGCCCATGAGCCGTGTGCTTACTGCTTACTGACAAGTGTGCTTGTGCACACTTACACCCAGGGAGGAACGCTCACTCCTATATGCAAGTGAGCCCTGATGTTGGCGCGTGACTCTAGTGTCTGTTTGTGATCGAGTGTTCGTCCTTCACATGCCCCATTGTGGCTGTCTGGAGACACTTGGAAGAACTGAGAGCTCAGAGAGGCCATCAGAGTGAGGTCTCCATCCATACACAGAGAGCCACCGGAGTCCACTCCCCCGCTAGCACAGAGAAAAGACTGTGAGGACGTGATGAGACAGTGGGTATCTCTGAGTTAGAACCAGCCATAGGGAGCTCCTCTGGCAGGTTCTAGCCTGCATTGGAAGCTCCCAGCCTGACGGATGTCACCTGTGTCCACCCCGATACAAACTTAATACATTTGTGTTATGGGACACATGTCCACTTTGATGGGCACTGCTTTTAAAAAACAGGATTGCCAATACCCCACCCCCCACACCTTAGCACTGCTTGTTTTCCTTCTTAGGCCTCTACCCTGCCCTGGGTTCAAGCCTCAGCACGGCTGGGTAGAGAGGTGGAAGCAAGCAGCCCTTCTCACAGGTCCTGGCCGAAGCCCCTGGTGTGGAAGACAGCTCACCTGCCCACTGGGCCTTCCTACCTGGCTGCTGCAGACAGCTCCTGGACTTCAGCTCCCTCCTCAAAGACAGAGTCTCACAACCCCATCTTGGCCTTTGGGAACAGGTTCTCTGGGGACAGTCTCTCTGCATGCTTGTTCTGGCTGGATCCAACTCCAGCGGCACCCCAGAGGTCTGGAGCAGCAAGCTGCAGCCAAGGCTGAGAGAAGCCAGCAGCCTGGAATACCCACCCAATATGCAGCCGGGGAGGGGCAATTCAAGAGGGTAATCAGAGTGGCTGCAATGCCCAGGGGAGAAGTACCCGCAGCCACCTGGCCCACGGAGCCCAGCTGCTGCTCACGTCCCACACAAAGCACAGGTGTGTGCAGGGGGCCTGTGGGGACCAGCAGGCTAGCCTTTGCTATTGTAGGAGGTGACAGGAGGATTCAACAGCCACCAGTCACACCAGATCAGAGGACAGAGCCTTGCCTGTGGCGTCTTGATGACCTACTTCACTTGCCTCACACTAGTCCTGGGGCTGAGGGTAGGTGTGGTGATAGCCGCGGGGAGGAGAGTGCAGGATGTGACGTGGTGGAGGACAGACACTGTTAGAACACTGCCATGAGCTGGTTATGTTTGAGCATGTCAAAGGTGCACGTGCTGGGGGCTTGGTCCCCAGTGAGGGACGCTGAGGCGGAGAGATCTTGAGAGGTGGGGTCTGCTGGGAGGTGGTTAGGTTATTGGGGGTGCCCCATCATGAGTGAAGTGTTGCTGGTTCCATAGGCTGAGGTAGGATCTCAGGAGTGAGCTATGTCCTGAGAGGTCAGCTTGTTATAGGAGAGTCGAGGGCCCTCCCCAGAGCCAAGTCCCAGTGTCGGGGATTTTGGTGCAGCAGTGGTGAATGGACGAAAACGAGCTCCTAGGCTGTGTGAGCTGTCATTGCTCTCACAATCATCGTGGCTGACACGGACCGTGCGCTTGCTAAAGGCCGAGGCCCTGTGGCTGGCTCCGTAGATGCTGTCAGTGCCTCACACCAGCCTCCTTAACCCTTGTGAAGTGCCTATGCACAGGCATTATCATGCTTGTTTAGTGGAGGAGCAAAGTGAGACTTGAGGAAGTACTGACAGTCCCACGGCCACACGGCTGGCGAAGTGCAAGGCTGGGGCTCACATCCGGCTCCCACACACTGTTGCAGGTCACCCCGCGGGCAATAGCAATGACATTGGAATTCTGTGCTCGCAGTAAGTCAGACAGGCTTTTAAGCAATTAATTTTCCCAATAGCTCTTTCTATAGGGGCTTCTATCCTTGCCGTTTGACAGATGTTGGGGAACAGTGGTACAGTGTTGAAGTGATGTCCTCAAGGCCATAGAGCAGATGCCTGAAGCCGGGCAGCATAACGGGGGTTCACACCACCGCGCAGCACCACCTCTGCCCTCCTGGGGTCCTCATGGAACACCCGGGGCTGGGGACAGGAGCTATTGCCTGGTCAAGGCCACACAGAGGGCCAAGATCAAGCTGAGATTTGAACCCACCCACTTCTTGTAATTCTCACTGTTGTGTTTTTATAAGCGTCCCCCAAAGGCCCACATGTCGAAGGCTTGGCCACCAACTTGCTGTCAGGAGACGGTAGAACCTTGAGATGCGTGACCTAGAGGGAAGAGTTAGGTCAGCCTTTGAAAGGGATCTTCTCTTTGCTTCCTGGCTGTTGGAGGTGAGCAGCGTGTCTCTCTCCATCATCCAAAAGCAACACGACCAACTGATCACAGTCTGAGTCTCCTCAAACTGTGACTCAAAACAAACTTTCCTCTCTATAAGTTGTTTATCTCCGGTATTTTGTTACAGTCATGGAAAGCTAACACACATGCTTTCATAGTAATCACAGTTACCGTTCAATGAGCATTTATTAACTCCCTAGTTCAACTGAATCTTCACAACCATTACCTGAAAAGGAGAATGTGGCTCCATCAGGATAGGCAAGATTTTGCGGTGGCAACATTGAGAACATGCACACAATTTTGATGGCTTAAATTTTTAAAAAGCTTTTTTTCCCCCTTCTTTTTAATCTTTTCACAATACCTGTGAGCTTCCCCCAGAGACCCAGATGAAAACATTGTCTGTGCAAAGTTTTCCCAGGCACCAGCAGGCAGTGCTGGACTGGGCTGTTCAATGCCCCGTCTGGATGGACACACACTGCTTCTGCTTTCAGTACACCAGCCAGCAGCGTGTGCGGTCCTACTATGGACAGGGGAGGCAGACTGGCCATGTTCTCCCTCTTCCACAGGGAAAGTAACAGCTTGAAGCCAAGCCAGCCTACAGCCCATTCTTTCTCAATCTGGCAAAGCCCTGGGACACAGAGAGAGCTATGGGGCAAAAACGCAGGCAGCTTCGGAGCTCTGGTAAGTGCTCAGCAGCCCCTCACCCAACCCTCTCACTCCAGCACAGAGTCCAGAGCATCTCCCCAACCTGCAGCAGAGGCCACTGTGTGGACAAGGCCACGTGAGTTTGGGGGCCACACAGGGTGAGAACTCTCTTCTCCAGGCTTCCAGCTTCCCTCCCTCCTAGCCCAGGACAAGAAACCCAGCCGTCTTCTCTCTTCCCAGCTAGGAATGGAAAGAACACAGCTGGCATGTCATAGTGTCTGAGAACAGGAGGGAGACAAGTCAGACACAGACAAGGTCAAGGAGCCTCCACTCGTGACCAGCCAGGGCCAGGAATCCAGCCCTCACCCCTCATCCTCAGCCTCTGTGAACCCCCCTACACACACACACCAGGCAGGGGGTTGTGACCATTTGGCCTGTTTTTCAGCTGAGCAAATGGAGGCTCAGAACCTGCTCTGTGGCTTTGGTCAGTTTGCTTCGACTTTGGGTTTCTCGGAGGAGGAGGGGTCCTGGCCTGACAAACATCCACTCTGCCCCTCCAGACCTGCGCCCCTAACTGTTCACTCAGGCTTCTTCCTGCAAAAGACTTCACAGGGCCATGGGGCACAGTGCTTAGCAGAGCTTAGCAGAGGAGACATTAAGGCCAGGCCACTTGTGGTTATGAAGTTTATAGTTCGAAAAGAAAAACAACCCTGAAGTTGGATGAATGTTATGTGTAAGTAAACAGTGGAGGCAACAGGAGCCAGAAACGACAACAGGAAACACAATCGTCCACCTGGGTGACAGACATGAACAGAGGTCAGAGGAACTTAGAGTGGTGTTGGCTGTCCCTCATGCCCTCCCACTCTGTCAGTTAACAGATAAAAACTGCATATATTTACAATATACAGCGTGAAGATCTCACGTGTGCACACATTGCTCTCCAAATCTCTCTCTTCTTGAGCTAGGGACAAAACCCAGGGGCTCAGTCATACTGAGGAAGCTCCCTACCACTGAGCTACCCCTTTGAAAATTTTTTGTTAAATTAAAAATAGTTTATTCTTTTTTAAATTCTTTTTCAAGCTTTTATTGATTCATTGCAGATTTCACATCATATATCCCGATTCCACCCATCTCTGCCCCGCCCCCCAATCTGCCCTCTGCCCTTGCAACCTCCCTCCAAAAACAAAACAAAGTTTAAAAGAAAAACAAAAAACCAAAGCAAGCAAGCAAACAAAATAAAACAGACAAAAACAACAACAACAACAACAAAGAGAGAGAGAGAAAAATCTCATAGTAGAGGCTGTGGTGTGGCCTGGTGAGTCACACAGTTTACCCTTCAATTCTTTCATCTTCCCCTGCAAGTGTTCATGGCCATGAGTCACTGGTCTGGTTCCAGGCCTCTGGCCTCTGCTCCACCATCAACAGTAGGCTCTCACTGGGGCTCCCCTTGGATATCCCGTTGTTGTCCTGTGACCTGGAGATCCTGCAGTTTTGGACCTGTAGGTTCATCCCCTTCACATGCTCCAGCAGTTCACAGATGAGGTGGATGTTGGGGTGGGCTGACTCATAGCCCTGGTTCTGGGCCTGGGTGGTAGCTGGGCTAGCCAGCCCACCAGCTTTCTGCCTTCATTACCACCCTGGTGAGCTCTCCAGCACTGCCTGGGCTAGCTCACCCAATGCAGCCTGCAGCAAGGAGCAGGGCCAGTTCTGCTCTCGGGCCCTCGGGGCTGGCTCACCCACATGCACACCACCAGCGCCCTCTCCACTGTCTATTTCAGGCGAGGTGTAGGGTCCTCTCTCCTGATTGCTGTACGGATAGACAGGGGTGGTGGGGGTGGGGGAGGAGTGTCAGCTCTCCTGCTCTCACATCCTTGGGCTGGCCCTGAGCCCCCTTTTAACTTCTTACTCCGAGACAGTAGATCAGTTGCTTAGGCTTGACCTTGTGGCCCTCCTGCCCCTGCCTGCCTGGTGTGGGATTACCTACACATGCCACCAGAGCTGGCTGTCTCCAAGCTTCTTAAAGCAGATAGTTCTGAATGGGTCTTGTTATGCTCAAGCTGCTGTGCTGAAATACTGAAACCTGGCTACATACAGGCCACAGACGCCCGTGTCTCACAGCTCTAGAGTGAAGGAAGCCAAAATCAAAGCATTGGTATGTGGTTGATTGTTTTTACTCTTTTCCGGGGGCCGCCACCCAGCTCCCAAATAAATCACACATGGAGGCTTATTCTTAATTATAAATGCCTGCCCTTAGCTTGGCTTATTGCTAACTAGCTTTCCCTAATTTCAAGTTATCCTACCTAGCTTTTGCCTTTGGGCTTTTACCTTTCTCTATTTCTGTATACCTCTTCTTCCCTTCTTACTCCGTGTCTGGCTGTGTAGCTGGGTGGATGGTCCCTGAAGTCCTCCTTCCCATCTTGTTCCTTCTTCTCCCTTCTCCCAGACTTCTCCTTCTATATATCCTCTCTGCCTGCCAGCCCCGCCTATCCTTTCTCCTGCCTTGCTATTGGCAGTTCTTTATTAGACCATCAGGTGTTTAAGATAGGTGCTGTAACACAGCTTCACAGAGTTAAACAAATGCAACATTAACAAAAGTAACACATCTTAAAATAATATTCCCCAATATCTCCTCCTTTTTTCCTAAACAAAAATGAAAGATTTAAACTTTAACATAGTAAGACTGTATACAATAAGAACAATTATCAAGTAAAGATTACACTCACAATGTACTGAATTCCAATTCATTTGTGTCTGGTAAATTTAAAGAAAATACTCCATAATCTATCTTACCTTAGTAAATCCAAAATTTTATACCTAACTTACTTTCTATCATATCTAAGGAAAACTGCAACTAGTCTTGAACTCCATCAAAGGCCTCAGAAGGATATAATATTATTTGAGTAACAAAAAGTGCATTGCAAACAACTTCCAAAAACTCTAGAAATGACAGAGACATCTGACTGCCTGGACAGTCACCCAAAGTTCCTCTGCAATGTTGGGGCATCCATCTTCAGCCTACAGGCCCACAGTATCTGGCAGACTTTTCAATGAAGCAGGAAATCTGAAATACTGCCCCACCTATATTGGCAAAGTTTGCCAGTCACTTTCCTCTGTGTCCTGCAGATTGTTTGACAGACTCTTCTGTGAAGCAGGAAGCCTGAAGGACCATCCCACCTTGTTTTGGCAAAGTTCATCAGTCACTTTCTTGTGGGTCCTGCATGCCTAGTTTATACAAAACACTGTTAATCAGTCCAGCAAGAGCAGCTTCTTGCCCAAATGGCTAGCCTTGCCACATTGAAAGCAAACTCCATAAGGAGTTTCTTCAATGTCCATCATCTCTGAAGTAAATTGGTGCTGCCAGGAGCAGATGTATCTCATTGTCATGAAAAGTCCTAAGCTAACAAAACATTTTAAATTCCATATTCTGTAGGTCTTTGAAAGGTTTGAAGACCATCTATCTAAAATATATCTCTATATGATCTAGAAAGCATACCCAACATATCTACAATTCCTTTAAAACAAGAGCAGAAACATATGCACAGTGTAATAAAAATAACTTTAAATTTGTATCAATATTCTATATTCCCCTAAATGATAACAAACATTCATAACCCACCAAATAACCAAAGACCACCCACACCCCAGCTCTTGAGAATGTGGATGTCATTTTCTCCAAACTGCTTCCCACTGTCTGTGGATGCAGCATCTTTAGAGTCCCTGAGAAAATGTTGAGATAATGGTCAAGTCCTGGGAAGACCAGCATTACCCTTCGCTGATAGATAACACCTGTCAGGATTCAGGAGCTCTCCCTTGATCACACCTGATCAATACCATTCCTGAAGGAATCCACAACCCCTTGTCTCCTGTGGAAACAAAACTCAAAAGCGTTTTTGACTCCCACTTGACAAATATATTTTTGACTTCTTTTTAAAGTTAAGACATTCCTAAAATGTCTAGATTGGTTCAATTTAGCAGTAGAGTTCACAATTCCATGTCTCCTAGCAGCTGTTGTTTGCTTATCAACAAAAAATTCAAAATCGAGATATCCCAGGGTTCCGCGAGTGCTGTCCTTCCTGTTGCAGCCACCAGGGGAGAGCAGCAGCCATGGCCTGCACTAACCCACGGCCGTGGGCCTCAACAAGGGGCCACAAGGTGACGAAGAACGTCAGCAAGCCAAGACAGAGCCAGCGCCACAGGCGCCTCACCAAGCACACCAAGTTCATGCGGGACAGGATCCGGGAGGTGTAGGGCGAGAAGCCCTACGAGCGGCGCGCCATGGAGCTGCTCAAGGTGTCCAAGGACAAGTGCGTGCTCAAGTTCATCAAGAAGTCAAGAAGAGGGTGGGCACACACATCCGCACCAAGAGGAAGCGGAGGAACTGAGCAACATGCTGGCCGCCATGAGGAAGGCGGTGGCCAAGAAGGACAGATCCCCCACCCCCCATCCCACCCCTCATCCCCCCCATGCCAAAAAAAAATTCAAAATCAACACAATCATATACAGGATCCAGACTTCCTGTGTATTTCCCATCTTACATGGCTTTTTTTCTTTTATATTACCTCTATTTCTTTAAAGACTTTATTTTTTAAAAATCTTTCTATAACTGCCTATACCCATTTTCTTTTCTTTCTTAAGCCTACGCACATTGTAAAACACACTGGAACCTGTTTAGAGGTTTTTTGTTGTTGTTTTCCAATCTAGACCTCTTTTGCTGCCTTTTTTTTTAGCCTTTTTTTTTTTTTTTGACTGTGTGGGCAAACCTTTAAACTGCTAACCTACACCTGGATCCTCCGAGTGGCTCTCTTGGCTGGCTCTGCCCTCTTCTCAGGTCATGAAAGCCAGGCCTAAAGCTCACGGCCTGGTTGAAGGTTCATGACCGAGAACTGTGTTCAACTTTCCTAGGGTTCTAGAATGCCAATGCTTGCACTGTGGCCGGCATTTTTACTTAGTTTTTTGTTCCTACTTAATATACTAGGTGCTCAAGGACTCACTGTCTGGCAGAAACTCTTAAAGGAGCCGTATTTTTTTTATCCTTCCTCAGGCTCTATGGAAATTCAAGTGCCATGTTGGTACTACAAAATGTTATTGTTTTTGCTCTTTTGAGGGCCACCATCCAGCTCCCAAATAAATCACACACAGAGGCTTATTCTTAATTATAAATGTTCGGCCCTAGCTTGGTTTGTTTCTTGCCAGCTTTCCTTAACTTAAATTATCCCGTCTACCTTTTACCTCTGGTCTTTTCCAAGTTCTCTTACTTCTGTCAATCTTACTCTTACTCCATGGCTGTGTAGCTGTGTAGCTGGGTAGCTGGTCCCTAATGTCCTCCTCCTTCCCTAGCTACTTCTTCTTTCTCCTATATATTCTCTCTGCCTGCCAGCCCCGCCTATCCTTTCTCCTGCCTTGCTATTGGCTGTTCAGTTCTTTATTAGACCATCAGGTGTTTTACACAGGCACAGTAACACAGCTTCACAGAGTTAAACAAATGCAACATGAACAAAATTAACACACCTTAAAATAATAATCCCCAATATTGGCAAGCCCAGTCCTTGGTGAGGGCTCCTATCTTGTCTTCTCCTCTGTCCTCGTGTGGTAGGAGAGATCAAGCAGGTCTCAAGGGACTCTTGGTTTTTAAGATTCTAGTGCATGTTAATTGTACAGAATAATGGGCCTCACTGAACATTCACATATTTACACTTAGAAAAAAAATAGGGGGTGAAGGAATGGGACTAGAGGTTAAGAGTACATACTGCTCTTGCAGAGGACCTGGGTTCAGCTCCCCAAATCCACACATGGGAGCTCACAACTACCTGTAACTCCAGCTCTAGGGAATCCACTGCCCTTTTCTGGCCTCAAGCACCTGCATGCACATGGTGCACATTTGGATAAGCAGACAGTCACACATACACATATATTTTTAAAAAGATTAGAAATTAAAAAAAAAAACATAAAACAACAACAAAAAAATACAGACAACTATAGGAAAAAATTAGACCTGCCAAACAAAAGATCTACTTGATAATAAAAGTTTACTTGGTACCTGCCATGGCCAATCAACAAATGAACTTTCTTCATGTGCTTGTGTGTAAGTGTGGACTTAGATGCATGTGTGTGTGTGCACGTGCATGTGTATACAGGTGCATGTGTACCTCAGCAAACACACTAACCATTTCACAGGGACATTCTCACTCTTGTTGGTTTCCTGGCCTCTTTAGACAGTTGCTCTACAGTTTCACCCATTGTTGGTCACCACTGCCTGTTGGGGTTAGCCTGACACAATCTCCTCCTGCAACGTAAGAACTGGGCTTAGTGAGAGAACACCAACACCAAGAAAGGGGTCTCAACTGTGGGAGTGTGGCAGACAAGCCAAGGGTACACACGGTCACGGCCCCTAACCCTCTCAGCCATGCACCTCAGGGTGACAGTCGTCCCAGCAGATCACAGCAGAGCTGAACAACTCCCGTTACCTAACAGAGCAGCCTTGACGGACAGCACCTCCTCAAGTGCTTGTGGTGGTCCTGACGTAGTCTCCTCCCCCAGCACTTCAGTAACGAACAGCTCACATGGTTACAATGGTGCCTAATATTGGATGCCCGTGATGAGTGGCCATTTCAACTAGTTTACTCTTTACTACACTACACTCATAGTGTTAGTGAGCACCAGTGTCCTCTTCCCAGTTACAAAACGAGCTTCCTGTAAGGTGGTGGCCCTGGCATGCCGGCAGCGCCGTTAGCTTCGCTCTGAACCGTCCCCTGCCAAGCTCGGGTTGTGAACACCCAGGCCCATCTTGTAGTGCTGTTGTGAGGGCTGCAGCACCTTCAGGAGGCGGGACCTGGCTGACAGAAGTAGGTCACTAGGCAGTAGGGCTTTTGAAGGTGAGACTCATGCCTGCTGCCCCTGCCTGGCTCCAGCTTGCTGGCTCTGCTTCCCGTCTGTGTCTGTGAACAGCTGACGCCTCATGCTCTGGCCACCATGGACAGAGCCTCTCCTGTCACCTGCCTTCCCCGCTGTGGCAGGCTGTCCGCCAGCCCCGGGTGGGGCTTTGTGGGAAAGTGGGCTGAGAGCCGGGTGAGACAGCAGAGGATCACGGTAACGGGTGCCAGCTGAAACCCTCCCTCCCTTGAGTGGTTCTGCCGTTTGCTCTGACTTTGAGAGGCTGTGTGGGGTAACCTGGGCTGGAGAAGTTCACTCTGTGATGTTCTCTTGGTGACATCACCTGACCAGGAATATTCAGAGCTTGTCCAAGTCACCATAATGCCAGAGAAACTCTGTGACTCAGCTGCTGTGCTCCGTGGCGTGCCTGCGATCCCGACTGTAGGCAGTACTGTCATAAACAGAAAGGAATGACTGTGTCCTTGCTTTCTACACCAGAAATACTCATTCAACAAACCTGAGCTGGGTGGGGCAGAGGGAGAGCTGTAAGAGGAAAGACTGGGGTTTCCTGTACAGAGAGCATCTTAGCCAGTGCTTGGGGTCCCCACTAAAGCCCTTCTTTCCTCTGCAGTCTCCGGGACGTGCCGCTTTCATCTGCTATTGAGTTCCATTCTAAGCGAAGGCGCACTACATTTCACTAGCCTGAATACACTGCTCTTCTATGCTGCACCGTTCTGGCTTTAATGTATGCACAGAGCATTTAACACAGAAGCAGAGCCACAGCAGTGCTACAGTGACTCAACCCGGGAACCTCCAGTAGCTACAAGAGACAAAGCAGGCCCACGCAGCCACAGAAGAGGGGAGGGCACACACGTGGGCACAGTGCTAACTGCTAGAGATCCCGGGAATGGGATGCTGAGGAAGCTTACAGGGGTCAGGGCCTCACCCTGTGACCTGGGGTGCTTAAGCTTATGTAGGACTGAGGGCAGCTGGAGACCCCTTCTGCCAGTCCCTGGGTTGATACTGCCTGTCCTGGCCAGGATGCTGCCCAGGAGAGCTATGCCATGCTGCCCTCTCATCCCGGCCTACTGCCTTCTCTCATGCTAGTTAGCGGGAAGAATCTGGATGAGGTATGTCTGAGCCTAGATCTTGCTGGCATGCGGTCTCTTGGGTCACAGCCACCACAGGTGCACTAGTACGTAACCCTGAGATGGACTGTGAGATGCCACTGGGGTGTACACCTCACCCCACTCTCTATGTGCAGCTGGGTAGAGGCTGTGGTCATAGGGCAGTGCAGCTATGAGCCAAAGCCTTCAGACTGACTTCACCTCAAACACAAACCTCACAGACTCATTAAGACTTTTCAGGACAATGAGGCAATCATGCTCATGGAGACAGACACAGGGCCCTTCTTTCTGAACACAGGTCTTCATGTGGTGGCACTGGTCATGAAGAAATCCTGCTCATCCCCAGACAAGTCAAATACAACTCTTGCCCTCTCTTAGACAGCAAGCATGTGTGGGTACTGGAGATAGCCTGGCTACCAGGTGCTGGCCTCTTCTGGGTAGTTGGGAAAACAGGCACTCAGCTCTGAGGAAAGGTGGCCAAATGAAGAGACAGAAGAGGATCGTGTCAGGCAGACACCAAGTGGGGTGGGCCTTCTTTTGAGGCAGTAGCAAAAAGCTCCATTTCCTGGGCACTGGCATCCTCCAGGGAAGCCCAGCCAGCTTTCTTATAATCCCCACCTCGTATTCATTACTGTGGCAGGAGATGCAGCCTCTCGATGACCCACCTGGGACATGTTGTCGAGTCTACGGTGAAGGTTTAATAGTTCCTGATTCTCCCTCCACTAGTAAATGGACTCTGGGGAGACCGCTCAGTAAAGTGCTCGCCACACCAACATGGGGACCTGAGTCCAGATCCTCACTGGACCGCTGGTCTAGCCTTGTCAGGGGCTTCTGGGTTCATTAAGAGGCACTGTCTCAAAAAAGTAAGGTGGACAGTCACACAGTGGTACATGCACACACGCACACACTCACATTCGCACGTTCACACACATACAATGAAAATGAATGACCTGTATTTACACAGGACACTTGGACTCCGCCAGAAGGGTTCAGCTGGGAGTACTGCTGGCCATCAGGTGCTCAGGTTAGAGCCAGGGCCTGCCTCAGGGCCCCATCTCTTCTTTATAGAATGCAGCTAAGGACCCCCAGTACACTGGGAGGGCAGAGCACACCAAATGACCTAAAAGGCATTAGTGATGCATAATCGTGATGCACAATCACGATGCATCATGTGCCATTGCTGACCGGTGACTGTGCAAAGGCTCACGCCCACAAATGCTCAACCTTTGAAGAGTCTGATTCATTTTTTTTTTTCAGTCTCTTATGGCCCCTTCTCTCCAGTTCCATTCCCACATTGTCCACCTGCTGCAGCCGCCTCCTCGGTGCACTGGGGTGAAGAACACACCCACAGAGTCAGAGGGGTGAAGAATGTACTCACAGAGCAGCAGAGGTGTGAAGAACACACCCACAGTCAGAGAGGACCGAGTTCTGACCCACTCAAACTCACTGAACCCCAACTTCATCGCTTGTAAATTGAGAAGGGCAGCAGCCATCTCCTAAGATCAGGAGGACAAGGCTGACAGGCAGGTGCCTGGCATGTGGCCTTCATTACTGTGTGCACCTCATCATTTGATACGCACAGAAGAACCTGAGCTTCTAGATGCCAGGAGCCCCTCTGGACCTACCTGTGGTTCACTGTGGTTCACTGATTAGGTCAGAACCTGGAATCAAAGGGGTATCTGAGAGAAGTGGATGGGATGTGCCAGGGGAGCCAGCACTCACCTTCAGTGCAGAGGGGAAGGAGCCCCACATGCACGCACACTCCACCCCTGCACTTCTCCCTCCTCTGCCTCCTCACCTGAGAACTGTGGTTGCTACCGGTTCTGGGGTGAGGCAGAGGGGGCAGGGAGATTGGAGAAGAGGTGAGAGGGAGCAGAAGCTGTCCTCCACTCAGACATCTAATCCCGGCTTTCATAGGGATGTGGCGGTGGTTTCTTCCACAACGTACACCCCTATACTAAGTGCTCAATGTAGCCGTGTCCCTTTGGGGGTTCATTGCTTCCTCCTTCCGCTGCCTTCAGACACATCTGCTCCTGCAGCTTCCAGAACATTTTTTTTTTTTTGCTGGTCCTTAGGATAGATTTAGAATAGTCTCACCCCACCCTTCTTGCCCAAGAGACCTGCACTGAGCCCATGGGAAACCCACCTGGGCTTTCCACTATAGTTTGGCTTTCTGGGGTCCTTAAAGGCCAGGTGGCGAAAACCTTGGTCCCCAGAGTGGTACTGGAGGGAGGACATGGAGTCTGTCAAGAGATGGGACCTAGAGGAAGACCTTTGGGCCACTGCAGAGTGCTTGGAAGGGCAGTGCAACCTGAGCTTTCTTCTCTCTTTGTTCCTGGCCACAAGGGGACTGGTTTGTCTCCACCACAGGCTCTTGCCAAGAAGTACCGCCTCACCTTACCTCGTCCTAGACCGAAAGGCAGCTGACGTGGAACAGAACCTCCCGGACTGTGAGCTCAAATGAGCCTTTTCTCTGTACACATTCACCATCTCAACTTGGTCCTTATGATTGGTATAGGAAACTGCCTCAAGAAGTCCTAGATGTCTGGCAGGCCCCGGCACAGCCTTAGCTCTCTATGGATTTGATGTCAGAACACGGAGACACCAAGGTATGCTGGCCTTCGGACCTTCTGGCAGGAGGCAGGTCCTGCCCAATGCTGCATCCCTGGTAACGTCAGCCATCATGGGGGGAGTCTGATGGAGTTCATGATGATAGGAGAGGGGAGGGTCCCCTCACATTGTGGAGGGCCAGGAAATGAGGCCTTGGGACCAGAACCAGCAGTTGATATAAACATCAAAGATCCAGCCCTAGTGACCTACTCTGTCAGCTGGACGCTACCTCCCACAGCTTTACAACCTCCCCAAACAGCGCTACCTGCTGGGGACCTGCATCAGAGGGTCTCAGGTCCTCTGCACTGATTACCGAAGTGCCTATCATCATAAAGCGAGAGATAAGCTGTTGCTGGGGACCATGGGATTGAAGCCCAGCTACTCACCTTTACGCACCACACCTCTACACCTTAGTGAGAGCTAGGCGTCTAAGAGCCCAGCTGTCAGAAATAGAACTCATTTTACAAACGGCGGGGAAACTGCTACCGTGTACAATATCCCTGTGTCATGACGCTTCATCACACTCATCCCTTATTCCTGAATTGATTAAAAAAAAAAAAGACACTAACGCATCTTTGAGGGTGGGTAGGGTAGACACTGCCACCGCCTTGGTGACATCCATATGGTGCTACTCAGAAGCTCCTAGATGCTGATGGAATCAGTAACCTCCCCAGGCCTTCACTGCCCTGAATTGCAGGTGAATGCCAGGCATGGAATCCACTGGATCCTCGGTCACCTCTGGCCCTGCCTCTCATCAGCTGTCTCAGCTAGAGAACTCATTTCACCATTCTCTGTCTCAGTTTTTATGTTTGTAAAAAAGTGTGTGCAGGTTGTTTGGATGCAGGTCTAACTGAGGAACGTGTGAGTGTGCAGACAGGGCGGGTGCAAGGCTCTGCAGTGGCTTTGTGTGAGGAGGGGCCAGCCTAGGAACATGACCTAGCTGGCTTCAGCAGATATATAAGCCCCCACACCTGGCCTGCAGCTGTCTGCAGGAGTGATGGAGCCACACGCACTGTAAAGGGCTTGGGAAATGGCGCTCCTCCTCCTTCCGTCCCCCTTGGGTCACTGGCCAGCTCATGTTGTGAAGTGTTGACCCACTGTCTGCTCTCTGCCTGGTAAAAGTGACAGCTGTAGCCACTTTTAAGTTTACTTCACAACTTCATGTGAGTAGACAATTGGTCCCCAGCAGGTAGCACTGTTTGGGGAGGTTGGAAAGCTGTGGAAGGTAGGGTCCAGCTGACAGAGTAGGTCACTAGGGCTGGATCTTTGATGTTTATACCAACTGCTGGTTCTGGTCCCAAGGCTTCACTTCCTGGCCCTCCACAATGTGAGGGGACCCTCCCCTCTCCTATCATCATGAACCCCATCAGACTCCCCCCGACACACACACACATACATACACACCATGATGGTTAACATAGCTCGGAAACCACGGGCTTCTTGGAAGTGTTTGCATCCGCTGGGCCATCACAGCAGTGAGAAATGTAAATGTCGTCCTGATGATAGTGAAATGAATCATGTGGAATTCCTCTCTGATTCAGGCTACCCAAGACCTCAGCCTGAGCAACTTTCCACTATCTTCTCCTGAAAGATCTCTGACCCCAGAGGGTAAATGGGTGTGTGTCCCCTCTCACCCCTGCCACACTGATCCTGGTAAGGACACAAACTAGTGAGGATCCATGGCTTCTCACCCTACACTCCCATGTAGCCTTCTGACTCTCCAACCACTAGTTTTATTTCTGCTTGGGAGTTGACATATAAAAATAATAGCAGATACCGAGGAGACTTTTCTGTGCACTGGGCTCCACCATGGCCCCTCTTCTTTCCATCTCAGCATCTAGGGAGGACGGTGGTATCAGCAGCGCTGTCCTGCACTTGGCAAATGGAAACCACTGCAAAGCTAAGTCATGTGATCACACAGCTAGAAACGGGTAGAATCAAGATTTGAACTGAAGTTGCCCAATGAAAGGCTCCCCTTTCCAATGGATGCTGTCTATTGCCTGGTAACACATTAAACATGCAGTCGGATGATAGGCTGCATTCTAATTTCAGAAACACAACTCCCACACCATCCTAAAATATGTATATAAACACTAACTCTCTCACTCTGGGAATTCACTGGGGAGGCACCACTGCAAAAATGATGCACTCATTTTTAAGCCTAGAAAACATGTTTTTCCTAAACCCAAAGTATTTCTATCGAGTTTTTTATCAAGCCCCAAATTCTCACCATTTGTCTCCACAATCCATTAGGGCATCCTGTCCCCAGAAGTCCCCAGTGAAAGGGGAAGAATATCACTCAATGCAACAGTATAAAGATATCATTTTCATTTGTCCAAAACATTCTCTCAGAAATGCCTTTTAGTAACAGACCTTACCTCTACATCCTCTATGGGTAGGTTCACGGATCAATCTCAACCAACCACACTACACCAAGGCCTTAGTCACCAATTTCCCCACCAAACGACGTGGGACCCAGTACAGGCCAGAGTTCATCTCTAGAACATTGTGATATAAACTGCATTTGGCCTATGGCAGGGCAGGATAAGATCAGGCAGTACATTTGAACTGAAGATGGGAGGAGAAAGGGTGGAGTCAGGAGAGACGCCAGCCAAGCACCCAAGGAGCAACAAGATGCCAGCAGACCAGTAACGCCACAGCTATGTGGCAATATATAGATGAATAAAAATGGGTTGAGTTAAGTTATAAGAGCCAGCTAGCTAGCAAGAAGCCTGACCCATAGGCCATACAGTTTGTAAGTAATATAAGCTTCTGTGTGTTTACTTAGGACCAAGTGGCCGCAGGACACGGGTGGGAGAGATTTATCCCAACTGCAAGCCAGCATGACAGGAGAAACTTCCATTACATCTTGCCCCTTGGGCCATAAGGATGGAAGACTGTGATCCCACAGGGCCCAGGACCAGAGAGAAAGGGAAAGGAATAAGTAGATAGCTGAGGGTAGTGGTACATGCCTACAAAAGCCCAATACTTTGGAGCCGGAGGCAGGAGGATCATGAGTTTAAGACCAACCTGGGCTATGTAGTAAAAACTTTTCTCAAAATTATAAAAGAAAGAAAAAATCAAAAAGAAGAGAAGGAAGCTGGGTGGTGTTGGTGAACACAGGTAATCTCAGCACTCAGGAGGCAGAGGCAGGCAGATCTCTGAGTTCGAGGCCAGCCTGGTCTGCAGAGCAAGTTCCAGGACAGCCAGGGCTACACAGAGA
>CABHPH010126103.1:0-11015 GCA_902168325.1 Peromyscus nudipes
TATAAGAATGACCACTAGTAACCACATGACATAGTCTATACCAGGCTATTTTGAGATTTCCTTTGCCAATGCAATCAATCAAAATCTCTTTTATTTAGCCTCAGGCAGACTCTTCAGACAAGAGCAGAAAGCAGCCCCTTTCTTCACCAAAATATCACAAAAAAGATCTCTAGGCAACAGACTAAAATTCTCCTCTGAAACCCCATGAGCCAGGCCCCCACAGTTCAAATCACTCTTAGCGCCACTGTTTTTCCATGTTCCTATCAGTATGGCCCATTCATCAGTGCTTAAAGCATTCCACTGCTTTCCTAACCCAAACTCCCAAAGTCCAAATCCTCCAAATAAAAGTATAGTCAGGCCTATCACAACAATATCCCAGTCCCTGGTACCAATTTCTGTCTTAAGGTTTCTATTGCTGTGAAGAGACACCATGACCACGACAACTCTTATAAAGGAAAACATTTAATTGGGGCTAGCTTACAGTTTCAGAGGTTTAGTCCATTATCATCATAGTGAGTGGCATGCAGGCAGACATGGTGCTGGAGAAGTAGCTGAGACTTCTACATCTTGATCACAGGCAGCAGGACTGTGTACCACGTTGGGTATAGCTTGAGCAAATAAGTCCTCAAAGCCCACCTCCATAGTGACACACTCCTCCAACAAGGCCACACCTACTCCAAGAAGGCAACATCTCCTGATAGTGCCGCTCCCTATGAGCCCAGTGTTCAAACACAAGAGAATCTATAGGGACCATTCCTATTCAAACCACCACATGCAGGAAAATGAGTGCAAATGGAGACCATCACATAATCAATTAAGTCAGTCTCAGAGAGACAAATAAGCATGTTTTCTCTTTTTTGGAGATCCTTGATTTTTTTTTTCCTTTTTTAGGAGCTGAGGATCGAACCCAGGACCTTGTGCTTGCTGGGCAAGCGCTCTACCTGTAGCAGGAGTCTTAAAAGTTCTTATTAATAAAATCAAGCCTGTGGCCGGGCGTTGGTGGCGCACACCTTTAATCCCAGCACTCGGGAGGCAGAGGCAGGCGGATCTCTGTGAGTTCGAGGCCAGCCTGGGCTACCAAGTGAGTTCCAGGAAAAAGGCGCAAAGCTACACAGAGAAACCCTGCCTCGAAAAAAAAAAAAAAAATCAAGCCTGAGACCAGTTATTGGGGTGGATGCTGGAAGGTCAGAGAAACAGAACAAGCCACAGCTAACCTCACCTGGCCAACTTCTCAGCTGATCCTATTTCCTCAGACTGGAAGCCTCTGTGTCCTCATCCAGAATGGCTCTCAGCTGAACTATGCTGCTCGAAACCTAAAAGCTTAACCAGCCAAATGCTTCTAGTTTCTGGTTCTCACATCTTATATACCTTTCTGCTTTCTACCACCACTCCCTGGGATTAAAGGCTCGCTTTCTGGGATTAAAGGTGTGTGTCACCATGCCTGGCTGTTTCCAATGTGGCCTTGAACTCATAGAGATCCAGAGGGATTTCTACCTCTGGAGTGCTAGGATTAAAGGTGTGAGTGCCACCATTTTCTAGCCTTTGTATCTAGTGGCTGCTCTGTCTCTGACTCCAGATAAGTTTATTAGGGTACACAATATTTTGGGGAACACAATACCACCACACTCTACCACTGAGCTAAATCCCCAACCCCGGTTTGGTTTTGTTTATAGATACATAAAATTGTGTGTGTGTGTGTGTGTGTATATGTGTGTGTGCGTGCGCACATGTGTATGAGTGTACCCATGCATGTATGCATGGGAGACACAGGTCAGTATTGAGTATCTTCCTCTATTTACTCTTATTTTTTGAGATAGGGTCTCTCACTGAACCTGAAGTTCACAGAACTGGCTAGACTGGCTGGCCAATGAACCCCAGGATCTGTCTGACTCTGCCCCCAACACTACTAGAGTTACAGTTGCTTGCCACCACACTCAGCCTTTGCAAAGGTGTTGGACATCTGAACTCAGGTCCTGGCGCTTACGCAACGAGCGTTTTATCCACTGAGACATCTGCCCAGCCCTATCTCTGTTTCATTACTACTCCATTGTGTGGATATACCAAAGTTTATTGCTCTGTTCCCTGATGAAGAACATCTTAGTTGCCTCTGATTTGGAGCAATTATGATTAATGTTGCTGTGAACATTTGTGTGAGGGTGTTTTGTGGACATAAATTTTCAATTCATTTGGATAATCAGGAGTGTGGTTTCTCTGCCATGTGAGAATATTATATTCATCTTCATAAGAAACTGCCTGTTCTAGTTGGCTTTCTCCTGCTGTCAAAAAACACTGACCAGAAGCATCCTGGGGGAGAAAAGATTTTATTTGTCTTACATTTCCACATTACAGCCCATCACTGAGGGCAGTCACGGTAGGCACTCGAGCAGGAACCTGGAAGCAGAAACGGAAGCAGAGAGAGACTATGGAGGAATGTTGCTTAGTGACTTGCCCCTCTAGCCTGCCCCTATCTTTTCTATGCAGCCCAGGACCACTTACCACAGTGGGCTGAGCCCTCTCACATCAATTAGCAATCAAGAAAATGCCTCACGGACATACCCACCGGCCAACCTGATGGAGGCATTTCCTCAGTTGTGGTTCCCTCTTCCTAGGTACGTCTAGTTGACAGCCAAGACTGACCATCACACTGCCAAACCGGAGGTGACCTCTACCATTTTATTGTTTCTACCTGCAGTGAATGAGAAGCTTTGTTCCATATCTTCACCAATGTTCGCTCTCCTGGGACTTCAGCCATTCTGAGAAGTGCATACTGGTGTCTCTCTGTCTTAATTTTTAATTCCCCAGTGCCATATGCTGTGTGTGCTCCTAAGCTCATCGCCATCTGCACAGCTATGTGGTGTCTGTCTGGGTCCTGGCCCATCCTTTTTAACTGAGTTGTTTACTTTCTAATATTTAAATTCTCTGCTTATTCGGAAGCAAGTCCTGTCTTGGGTCTGTGTGTTGCAAATATTTTCTCTCAATATGTGGCTTCTCTTAGTCTTTTGTATTTTTTTTTTTTGCATTTATGTATTGGGGGAGTGGGCACACACATGCCTTGGAGGGGGCATGGAAGTCAGATGAGAACTTACAGCAGTCACTTCTCTCCTTCCACCACGTGGGACCAGGGATCAAACTCAGGCCATCAGGCTTGGCAGCAAGCACCTTTACCCACTGAGCCATCTCATCAGCCCAGAAGCCTCTTTCCATTCTCTTTGGGATGTATTATATGAGAGAATAATAAAAAGAAAGGAAAAGAAGAGAAATGTTTTTAAACAAAAGAGAGAATTTTAAACAATTTTCTTTCAAGGACTGAACTTCTAGAGTTGTATTTAAAGCCTTGGTGTCAAATCCAAGCTCTCCTATGTAGTCTTTTAGAAGGTTTGTAGTTTGAGGTTTTAAATTTGGGTCTATCACCTGCTTTGATTTCTGTTACAAGGGTCTAGAGAGATGGCTCAGCCATGATTGCTCTTCCAGAGACCCAAGTTTGGTTCCCAGCACCTATATTGGATAGCTCACAGCACCTGTAACTTCAGCTCCAGTGGATCTGGTGCCCTCTTCTAACCTCTACAGGCACACACACACACACACACACACACACACACTCACACACACACACACACACACACACACACACACACTGAGAGAGAGAGGGGGAAAAAACATAAACATATAAGCATGCACAAAAATAATTTTTTAAAAATAAAAGAAACTGAAGTCTTGCAGAATGAGACTGTCTCCCTACACAGTCGTGGCTAGCCTGGAAATCACAACAATCCTTTCGCCTCTGCCTCTCAAGCAACAAGATTACAAACATGTGCACTAACACTGCTAACAATTGCAAAGCTACTTCAAATCTTGCATATCTGTCTGTCTGTCTCTTTCTCTGTCTCTGTCCCTCTGTCTCTCTGTCCTCTGACCATCTCTCTCTCTCTCTCTCTCACACACACACACACACACACACACACACACACACACACATGCACGTTTTAAACATATGATCTCATTCTCCACACTCAGGTCTAGTCTCTTGCTGCTGCTGTTCCCTTTGAAGTGAATATTGAGAGCGTGTATCTACACACCAAGAGCATCTTCATTCTTCATTAGGACTTCACGACCCTCTACTCTTCCCCTGCACAGATCGGCCACACTCCATCTCAGCTAGTCATCCACTGATTGGCACAGAGGTGGTCTCCGTTGGTCTCTGTGAGGTGAAAACTCACAGCATCCTCCAGAAGCACATGCAAAGCTTTGACTCCACACATGAGTCTGACCCTGGAACTTCCTCTCTCCCTTCAGTATGATGTACTTTTGTTTGCTTTTCTTGCCTTACAGAGTGGCTGGTAGATTTTTGTTGAATGCAAGAAAGATGGAGCTGAGACAACCAGGCATTCAGCATGAGGATTTATGTTGGTCTGACCAGGAGTTGGGCTGTGGGCTGGTTGTGTCCACTATAACCATCATACTGGACCAGGCTCCCCTACCCTGCTCTGCTTTGCTTCTCTGTTCTGTTGTTCACATCTCCCCATGTCTTTCGGGTTTCCATGAACAACATCTTTTTAAATAGAGTGTGTGCCTCGGTTCTGGCTGGCGCTATGCTTGGAGGCCTGGCAATGGCGGCCAGGTGCTGAGGTGGGAAAGCGTCCATCATCATATGCATTGATTCTGAGGGCCCAAGTCCCTGGACTGTGTCCACCAGAAGCCCTGCTTTAGCTGTTTCTTCTCTCTTTATGGGTGACAAGATGGCTACAGAGAACCAGGGTCATTTAATGATCCTTTCAAGACAGACAAGGCTCCAGCCTAGTAGTGTCCTTTTGAGGACAGGTCCTTATACAGAATGTTATAGATGTATTTCAACATGGTCTGTTTCCTTTTCCCCATGCAGGAAGCACCAGAAATTTTTATCCAGTTCTCATGCTGACAACCTGGCCGGTCCGGCCAGCACATACCCTGCTCCCTAAGATTGAGTCATCAGGAAGGTTTTATTGGGTTTTGTTTGTTTGAGATATGGTCTCTTGTAGCTCTGGCTGGCCTGGAACTTGCTATGTAGACCATGCTGACCTCAAACTCACAGAGACCTATCTGCCCCTGCCCCTGCCCCTGCCTCTGCCTGTTCCCCTGCCCCTGCCCTTTGAATGCTAGGCTTAAAAGCCACCATGCCTGGCAACCATAAAGTCTTTTACTCTCAAGCTGGTCCACATTCAGCCTCTAAGTAATTGGCTAATTATACAAGCAGTCCTGCCGGTTAGCGGCTCCCACTGAATCAGATATTGACTGGCTTTCCTGTAATCACCTGTCTCCCTGGGTTGTGACTACGCCATGGAAGCAGCCATGAACTTGGCTGTCACAGGTATGATCTGCGGCATGTCTGTGTAGACAGATGCTCCTGTACTTTTTAATTATTCATAGATCCTTCCCATTCTAACACTGTTAAGAACTAAAATGTATCTCCCCACAATTCATGTTACATTCCTAACTTCTGGTGCTACATCAGTGCTTTTGGAGATGGGGCCTTTCAAGTCACAATTAGGAGTCGAGCATGGTAGAATAGGACTGTAATCCCAGCACTTGGGAGGGGGAAACAAGATCATCAATTCGGGGGCATCTTCAGCTACACGGGCTTAGGCCAGCCTAGGCTAAGGAGACCCTGTGTCAAAACAAACAAAAGAGGAATGTTCAGGTTAAAATGAGGCTATTAGGGTAAGTATAATCCAGCATGGCGGCATCCTCCCAATAAGAATAAATTGGAGCCCGGTGGTGGTGGTAGCAGAGCACACCTTTAATCCCAGCACTCGGGAGGCAAAGGCAGGAGGATCTCTGTGAGTCCAAGGCCAGCCTGGCCTACAGAGTGAGTTCCAGGACAGCCAGGGCTACACAGAGAAACCCCGTCTCTAAAAACCAAAAATAAAGAAAAAAAGAATAAAATGGACACAGTGTTTTGTTTTGTTGTTGTTTTGGTTTTTTGAGACAGGGTTTCTCTGTGTAGCCCTGGTTATCCTGGAACTCACTCTGTAGACCAGACTGGCCTTGAACTCATAGAGGCCTGCCTCTGCCTCCTGAGTGCTGGGATTAAAGACGTGCGCCACGACTGTCCAGCTAACACAGGTTGTTAAGAGGAAAGATTCTGTAAAGACACTCTGAGAAGTCACCCAGCCAAGGAGAAAAGCTTCACAAGAAACTAATCTGATACTTGGATATTGAGTTTTCACCTCAGAATTATAAAAAGATATGTTTTTGTTACTCGGGCAACCAGAATGCAGAATTTTGGTTTGGTTTCCTTTGGTTTGGTTTTGGTGGGGTGGGGGAGTTAAGACAAGAATTTACCATGAAGCCTTGGCTGGCCTGGAACTTGTTCTACAGCCTTGACCTGTCAGTCCTCCTGCAGTAACCTCCTGGGTGCTCTTTGTTATGTAGCCCTTGCAGACTAATACAAATTACAATCAGAAGATGACTTCCAAACAAGTGCTTCCAAAATGTTCCTTTTCAACTCCATTTCAGCACAAAACTTTGGCGTGTGTGTGTGTGTGTGTGTGTGTGTGTGTGTGTGTGTGTTCTTGTGGTACATGTGCATCCTAGTTTTTGTGCTGGAATTAAAAGCACTCTCCACCATGTCCGTATTTTCCTGTGGGTTCTGGGGATTGCATTCAGTTGTTTGTGTCTGCGGGGCAAACACTTTACCAACTGAACTATCTCCTCAACCCCCAAAATTTTTATTTTTAAACTATCATTTTTTTTCCAGGGCTATGCAGAAACCACCCTTGAGGCCATCCTGCCAGGCATGGTATGCTAAGAAACAGGGAGTGTTAAACAGAAGTGTGCCTACTGCCAGAGCCCAAACTGCTGGCTGCTCCTTCAGAACTCTCTTCATCATGCCCATTCAATCTACATCCATGAACAGCCCTGGGACTGTGTGTGTGTGGGGGGGGGGGGGGTTACAGTGTCTCCTTGCTTCCGAAGTCCTGGAGAGTGGCCTACATGCCCTAACGTGAAGGGAGGCAGTGAAACTGGGCATGTAGCTCAGTGGTAGAGCACTCACTACACATGAGGCCTCTGATTTAATCCCCACAGCGCAAAATGGGAAAGAAAATAGTGGGGCGAGATTGTGTTCAGTGGGCTAGATGATGAGATTCTGGACACTGGCTGAGAAGAATTTGAACATGGCAGTTTTTCAGAGCCACCTCCTGCATTCAGACTCCGCCCCTCCTCCAGCCTCAAACTCCTAACCAGAGAGAGGAGTCAGTGAAGTATCTTACTTGGTGAGGAGTGCCAGTTTTCTTGAATAGTATGAAAGGGTAGCTGCCCTGACCAATCACTAAATCTTGTGATCTCTGACTTAGTAGGGTTTCTATTGCTGTGAAGAGACACCATGACCATGGCAATTCTTATAAAAGAAATCATTTAATTGGAGCTGGCTTACAGTTCAGATGTTTAGTCCATTATCATCATGGTGGGAAGCATGGCAGCATGCAGGTAGATATGATGCTGGAGAGGTGGCTGAGAGTTCGACATCTGGATCAGCAGGCAGCAGGAAGATGGTGAGAAACTAGGCCTGGTTTGAGTATCTGAGACCTCAAAGCCCACCCCCCAGTGACACACTTCCTCCAACAAAGCCACACCTACTCCCACAAGGCCACACCTCCTGATAGTGCCACCCGCTATGGGCCTATGGGGGCCATTTTCATTCAAACCACCACAGCTTCCAAAATCATAAATGTTGAAGGATGGACAGGAGAAGTGGCACACAGCTATAATTCCAGCACTTTCAGAGGCAGGGGGCAGGGGTGCAGAAAGATCAGAAGTTCAAGGACTACCCTTAACTATATATATCCACCCAGGACAGCCTGGACTACATGAGACAAGAAAGAGGGGTTGGGGGAGAGATCCAGAGAGGGAGAGGGAGGGAGGAAAGGAGGGGAAGGGAAGTTCCAAGATGAGAAATATTTGATATATGATGAAAAAATTTGTCTGTGATGATGGACTTAAAAATTGCTTATTGTGACTGAAGTGATGGCTGTTAAGAGTGCCTGCTGCTCTTCCAGAGGACCCCAGTTCGGTTCCCAGCACCCACATAAGGCAACTCACAACACCTGTAACTCCAGCTCCAAGAATTCCAACACTCTCTTCTGGCCTCATAAGGTGCACATATCCACACACATAAACATAATCAAAAAGAAAATAAATGCTCAAAAAGAAAATATTCTTTTTAAAGATTCTTGTTAGTTTTCCCATGGTCTTCACAGTATTAAAACAAAAGAAAGTGGACCCAGAGTCAGTCACCCCGTGTGATGTAGGGACAGGTGATCAAAGTGACATTGTCAGCTCAAGTATCAAAGTGGGAACCTGCACAGGTTTACCAAGTCCTCTGAAAAACCATGAAGTAAACTGACAAAAGTTGTCTGATCAACTTTTTCAGAGCTTTGCAGATCAGCCAAAGAAGTCAGAGTCAAAGAAGTATTTCTTTAAGAAAAACTAGTAGTCACAAAAGCAAAAGGTCTTTGGTGGGTGTGGTAGTGCATGCCTGTGACCCCAGGCACTAGGGTGGCTGAGGAGAGAAAAGGAAGGAAGGGAAGGAGAGGGGAGGGGGAGGGAAGGAGATGGGAGGGGGAGGGAAGGGCAGGGAAGGAGAGGGGAGGGGAGGGGAGGGGAGGGGGAGGGAAGGGCAGGGAAGAAGAGGGGAAGGGGGAGGGAGATGGGAAGAAACAGAAAACCTTGTCATGTTTTAACTTATCCTTGTGCCAACCACCACTGTCCATGTCACCAAGAGTAGTCTTGAAAACCAACACTAGACTTTCTGATGCCAGAGAATGGAATGGATGCTATCAAGAACGAAAGAGGTCAGATGTGGTGGCACATACTTTTAATCAAAGCACTTGAGAGGCCACGCAAAGTGTGAGTTTGAAGCCAGCCTGATCTGTATAGTAAGTTTCAGGCCAGCCAGGGCTACATAGTGAAAGCTTGTCTCAAAAAAAGAGGTGGGTGGGGTACTGAAGAGATGGCTCAGTTGGTAAAACGCCTGCCACAAAACCATAAGAACAAGAGTTCGAGCCGGGCGGTGGTGGGGCACGCCTTTAATCCCAGTGCTCGGGAGGCAGAGCCAGGCGGATCTCTGTGAGTTTGAGGCTAGCCTGGTCTACAAAGTGAGTTCCAGGAAAGGCGCAAAGCTACACAGAGAAACCCTATCTCAAGAAAAAAAAAAAAAAAAAAAAAGGAACATGAGTTCGATCCCCTAGAGTTCAGCACACCAGTGGGTGGCAGTAATCATGGCACTGGAGGCAGAGACAGGAGAGAGGGAGACTCTCTGAGGTTCTCTGCCCAGCCAGTCTAACCACATAAGAGAACTCCAGGATCAGTGAAAGAGACTGTCTCAAAAAAAATAAGGTGGAGAGAAATTGAAAAGATCCCCAGAGTTGACCTCTGGACTCCAGACACATAAGCACACATATGTGCACAAACTCATGCACACATACTATGAATATTTTCTACAGGAATAGCAGAAGATGCTTCAAGCTTTGTGTCTATTAAATAAGGGAAGTGTCCAGCATGAACAGTGGACTCTGAATTATAAGACAACACAAATAAAAAACTGAAAGAAGCCAGATATGATAGCACATGCCTGTAATCCCAGCACTCAAAAGGCTGAGTCAGGAGACTGACCATGAGTTTGAGGCCAGCCTAGACTACATGGTGGGCACATAGTACTAGGGCAACCAGAGCCACACAGCAAGATCATGTCTCAAAAAAAGGAGATATGTGGGGGGAGGGGCGGTGGTAGGGAGCTGGAGAGATGGCTCAGTGGTAAGAGCAGTTCCTAACACCCAAATGGCATCCCACAACAGCCTGTAACTACAGTTTCAGGGGATCTGACGCTCTCTTCCAGCCTGTACTGCACCAGGCATGCGCATTATGCACATCTCTGTGCTGGATGATTTTATGTCAAGTTTATATTATATTAACTTGACACAAGCTAAAGTCATCTGAGAGAAAAGAACCTCAATTAAAAAATGCCTCTATTGGGGGGAAGGCTAAGGGGCAGGAGGAGGGAGAATAGGGGGATCTGTGGTTGGTATGTAAAATGAATAGAAAATTTCTTTTTTGTTTTTTGCTTTTTTCGAGATAGGGTTTCTCTGTGTAGCTTTGCACCTTTCCTGGAACTCACTTGGTAGCCCAGGCTGGCCTTGAACTCACAGAGATCCGCCTGCTTCTGCCTCCCGAGTGCTGGGATTAAAGGCGTGCGCCACCACCGCCCAGCAGAAAATTTGTTAATAATAAAAAAAAAGAGAGAGAGAGAAAGAAAATGCCTCCCTAAGATAGGGCTGCAGGCAAGCTTGTAGGGCATTTCCTTAATTAGTGATGATGGGCGAGGGCCCAGCCCATTGTGGATGGTGCCATCCTTGGCCTGGTGGTCCTGGGTTCTATAAGAAAGCAGGCTGAGCAAGCCATGGGAAAGCAAGCCCGTAAGCAGCACTCCTCCACGGCCTCTGCATCAGCTTCTGCCTCCAATTTCCTGCCCGGTGTGAGTTCCTGCCCTCACTGCTTCTGATGATGAATTGTTATACAGAACTGTGAGCAAAATAAACTCTTTCCTCCCCAGCTTGCTTTTGGTTATGGTGTTTCATCACTGCAATAGAAACCCTAACTAAGACACACATAGGTGTGTGCAAACATTAATACACACTCTGAAGTATACACCCAAGAGAAGGGAAAACACGTTCACACTAAAACTTGTACACAAATGTTCGTAGCAGCATAATGGCCAAAAGACAGAAACAAATCGAGTACCTACTGAGTAACAAATGCACAAATGAAATGTGGTACAACTGTGTCATGGAGGTCATTGAAACACGGAAGGGAACGAAGTACTGATACATGTGCCGTATAGATGGCTCTTGAAACATTGTATTGAGTGAAAGTATCAGACACAAAGGCCCAGTGTATGACTTGGTTTCTACCAAAGGACCTGAAAAGACAGATACACAGAAACAAGTTTGGGGCTGGAGCAACAGAGGTCAGAGGTCAAGAGT
>CABHPH010126104.1:0-34174 GCA_902168325.1 Peromyscus nudipes
GTATTATTAAAAGGCCAAAAAGAATCATTAAGAAGTTTAGTTATGTCAAAAAACCAAAACAAACAAAAAAGGATGTTTGGTTATGTTTTGACGTTGTAGTTTCAGTGTAAGTTGACAGAAGCGGTACAGGAAGTCTCAGCATACTGTCTGTCGTATGGCTTCCATCCAGAAACACCAGTACTGGCGTCCCGGAAAAAGAAAATTTGATTGCGTAAAGTGGTGTGTAGCACTGACAATAACAGTCCAGTCCATTCCATGTGATGGGAACAGAAGGCAGCCTGTCTGACCAAGGACTGAGCCCTACATATATTTTTTGCCATGGGCTGAGGGTTTCATCCTTCCTGTTCAGTTGTTTGTCTGTAGGGTAGGTGGTACTGGGAAATCCTGAATTATCGGATTCCCCACAGGTGCCTGCCCTGTGGAGATGTCTTCCAGGGTCCAGAACAGATGCTACAAGCAGCTGAGATACTGATCTGAGGGATATCCAATGAATCTAGGCACACTTGAGTTCTTTAGTCCATTCACTTTATCCTTCTAATCCAATTCTATCTACACAGCCTCTTTTCTGTTCTCATACTTAGCTCCTCTCAGTCTTTGTCTGTTCCCTCATTATTCTATCTAGTTCTTTCCACCTTCCCCTGCTCTTTGTTCCCCCAGACATATATATATATATATATATATTATTCATTCATTAACAACTTGTTAGTACAAACTACAAAGTAAACTCTCAGGGACAAGTATTCTGATAAGAGTCACACTTGGCCAAGACTTGGTCAGCTTAATTGTTGACTGACAACAGCTGTAGGTTGTAAAACGTTCTGGCTGTCTCTTAAAGGGATAGCTACAAGGGTTACAAGCAAAGAAATTAAACCAGTGAGAGATTTAAGGAAAAGGCAAAGAATACATGTACTATTTTATGTGATTAATAATATCCAGACACGGTTAGTCAGTTAACAGCCTTTTTCTGTTAGTCACCTGAATCTCAGACCTATACATAGTCTACTGAGCCTAAAGTCTTGCATTAAAAACTGGTGTAAAAATAAATACAAAGTGTTAATTGTTGTTTGAATCAGAGTGGGGAGGTGCTGGTGGAGGAAGCTTAGAGCAACATAGGTGTTATTGATCTCTTGAAGGACTAAGATATACCAAGGCCAGACACCTGCACTGTCACTTCTGGTTCACTATAATTATTCTGAAGGGTTTTGATCTATCAAGGTCAGGCACCTGCAATTCCACTCTGTGAAGTTCTACAAAGACACTTTGGCCAATATTTACCTTGTCAGTGGCGAAGGATGGAGAACAAGACCTCTAAGTGTCTACAGTCCACATGGAACAATAGATCTAGTTATGAAGCATATTTTAGTATGTTTCTATTCATAAGAATTGTACCGTTAAGAAAAAAAAAAATCAGCCGGGCGGTGGTGGCACATGCCTTTAATCCCAGCTTTCGGGAGGCAGAGCCAGGTGGATCTCCGTGAGTTCGAGGCTAGCCTGGTCTACAGATCGAGATCCAGGACAGGTACCAAAACTACATGGAGAAACCCTGACTCAAAAAACCAAAACAAAACAAAAAAAAATCTTCTTGACTATCCACAATTATGTGTGCCAATAAGATTGAGATACAATCATGATATTACCTGTACACATAACATGGAAATGCACGGTAAATGGGGAGAATCATAGATGTTATTGCACAAGAAGTTTACAACAAGAAACAGCCAATTCATTCAAAAGACAGTAATTCTATAACATCTTGCGTGATGGTTTCCTCCAGAACCCTTAGTTCTGATAGGTGGACCTTCTGAACACTAGTTGTCACCTGCTGTATACTCCCATGGTCTCTTGCTATCAGCAGCGCTCAATACTGAATATTGGCCAGAGTTACTTGACCTTCTGTGACCTAGGTCCTCTGTAACCAGGGCCTAGGCTGGGAGAGCTGTTCTGGAATAGTATTTTAACTAGGCAAAGATGTGTTATGTTTATGCTGCGTTTGTTTAACAATATAAGGATGTGTGTTTAATTATGTAAAGATGTGTTGCATCTGTTTCACCCTGCCTGCCTAAGGCACCTGATTGGTCTAATTTAAAACTGACCAGCCAGGAGGGGAGAGGCAGGGCTGCCAGACAGAGAGAATAAATAAGAGGAGAAATCTAGGCTCGAGAGAAGAGAAGAATGAGAGAAGGAGGAGAGAACGAGGGACATGCCCAAGGCAAGAAGCCAGGCAATCAGACACAAAAAGTAGTGAAAGCAAGTTATATAGAAAGAAAAGGTAAAAAGGCCCAGAGGCAAAATATTGATAAAGGTCAACAGGTTAATTCAAGTTAAAAGAGCTAGCCAGAAAACGAGCCTAAGCTAAGCTGAGCATTCCTAAGTAATAAGTCTCCGTGTCATGATTTGGGAGCTGGCTGGTGGCCTAAAAGAAAAAACCTGAGACAGAGAGCCACCTCTACAGTATCAAGTCTCTCCACTGGTCAGACCAGACAGCCAGCTAGTCCTGTTTAAGGCTGGGGGCAGGGGATCGAGAAACATCAGGGGTGGAGTGGGTGGGGGAAACAGACACCACAGCAAGGAGGTCACGACTGTCCAAAGATTGGAAGTCTTAGCCAAGAAAGCTGAGAACCAGGAGAAAAATTACCTTAAGACAGGTTCCATGTGTCTCTCTCCTCTAGGAGATTTTTAAGGTTTTTGCCCACCAAGGGCAAAGGAGACACACTTCGGGGGGGAGGAGTTGTTCCTTAGAGGAGGGAGAGCTAATAACAATGAGTAGGCCACAGTAGTTCTCCTGTGGGCAGGGTGAAGAACGTCAAGGTAGAGAAAGAAGGACAGATGGTATCCCAGAGTGATTCTAGGAAGAGAGCAAAGGAGTTTAACAGTGACTGTTAGGATGAGAAAACCCTAGAGCCAGCACAGGACACCAGTCATGTTGGGGTAAAGGAGTAAAGATGAGGGTCACAAGTCAAGGTGGTAACCTAAGTCTGGAAGTTTAAGAGTAACCTAAGACTAAGCATGGTGGTGCACACCGTTAATCCCAGCACTCAAAGAGAGAGGCAGGTGGATCTCTGAGTTCAAGGCCAGCCTGGTCTACATACATAGAGTTACAAGTCAGACAAGGGTACATTGTGAGAACTTGTCTCAAAATTAATTAATTAGCTAATTAATTAGCCTGAGGAGATGGCTTAGTAGCTAAAGCACTTGCCGAACAAATGAAAGGAACTCTGAGTTCAGATCCCCAGCACCCATGTGAAATGCCAGGCAGGCATGGCGGTGCATGTCTGTAATCGTGTGCTGCCCGAGTGCAAGGCTGGGAGAGGAGGAAAGATACTTACCTGGAGCTCACTGGCCAGCCAGTCTGGCCACATCAGGGCTAAGGAAGATCTCTGGAACTGGCTTGCCAGCTAATGTAGCCAAAACAGCAAGTTCCACATCCAGTGAGTAATCTTGTTTCAAAACAAACAGAAGCATAGCTGAGGAAGATACCCACTGTGACCTCTGGTCTTCACAAGCGTACATTTCCCTTGAGGAACAGATATATGATAAGTTCCTTCCACCCACTCACCCCACCCCAACCCCACCCCTGGCTAGGATAAATTCTTGAACTGAGTTGAGTTGTGTATAGTCCTGAGGGAATAGGAAGAGAGAGCTTGTAAGATTACATCATAGAATTCGGAAAGGCAAGTGAAAAAAAAAACCTTGACTATTTTGTTAGAGAGGTCTGGAGGGTTATGAAGGTGTATGATTGACCTAGGTCTAATCCAAAGAAGAAACAGGGATTTGTAAGTGACTCATAGTAACAGGCTGTTTAGGCTTCTGTGGGTAGGACAATTTTAACCCTGGGCAGAGGAACCCGTGGTGACAAGACCTGTAACTTGATCACAGCTGGAGATATGAATAGATCTGCATAGAGGAAGGTCCTACTGTGAAGAACTTCAAAAGGGCTGAGATGGAGCAGGGCATGTTAACACATGCCTGTAGTTCCAGCACTTGAGAGGCAGAGGCAGGAGTCTCAAGGGTTTGAGGTCCTTGGTTGCAAAAGCAAGTTCAAGACCAGCCGGGTCTACATAGACACCCCCCCCCCCCCCCCCCCCCCCCCCCCCCCCCCAAAAAAAAAAAAAAAAAAAAAGCCTGGAGACATGGCCCAGCAGTCAGGAATGCTTACTACTCTGGCAGAAGACCTTGATTCCCAACTCCTACATCAGGCAGCATAACATTCCCTTCCACCTTTAATGATTTGTGTGTGTGTGTGTGTTTATTGATCTGAGTCCAGCCTCTGGGGTCTCCATGGTCTCTTCAGTCAAAAAGGAAGGGTGACTGATGGTCCATTTAACCCCCCCCCCCTTTTTTTTTAAGATTTATTTATTTATTATGTATACAGTGTTCTGTCTGCATGTATACATGCAGGCCAGAAGAGGGCACCAGATCTCATACAGATGGTTGTGAGCCATCATGTGGTTGCTGGGAATTGAACTCAGGACCTCTGAAAGAACAGCCAGTGCTCTTAACCATTGAGCCATCTCTCCAGCCCCCCATTTAACCCTTTTATCATCCTCTGCTTAAGCATGCGAGGTTTTCAGCAACAGCTCATAAAATGATGTTTAAAATGGGCTATATTCCTCAAAAAGGCACTGGAGAGAACTATAAGGGAAGGTCACAGGCAATGCAGGTTGTCCAAAAGCAAGAGAGGCCAAGAATTGGCTCTCCAAATTTGGAATAAGGGCCACTGCTGGAAAATGTCTGTAAAATGATTAACTAATAAGCCTGTATGGAAGGAACAACGGCCCTTAACTAAAGAAAAATTTCAGGTGCTTGGGCAACTAGTACAGGAACAAATAGATGCTCAACACATTGAGGAAACTACAAGTCCTTGGAATTCTCCTATATTTGTAGTTAAAAAAAGAAATCTGGAAAATGACAAATGTTAACTGATTTGAGAGCTGTAAACAGAGTAATTCAACCCATGGGTCCTTTACAGCCTGGAGTTCCTTTACCTTCATTACCTAAGGCATGGCCTATAATAGTTGTTGATTTAAAAGATTGCTTCTTTACTATTCTGTGGTGGTATTGTGTTCCCCAAAATATTGTGTACCCTAATAAACTTATCTGGGGTCAGAGAACAGAAAAGCCACTAGATACTTGGGCTAGAAATGTTGGCACTCACGCCTTTAATCCTAGCATTCCAGAGGCAGAAATCCATCTGGGATCTCTGTGAGTTCAAGGCCACATTGGAAACAGCCAGGCATGGTGACACACGCCTTTAATCCCAGGGAGTGATGGTAGAAGGCAGAAAGATATATAAGGCGTGAGGACTAGGAACTAGAAGCATTTGCCTGGTTAAGCATTTGGCTGGTTAAGCATTCAGGCTTTTGAGCAGCACAGTTCAGCTGAGAGCCATTCGGATATGAGGACACAGAAGCTTCCAATCTGAGGAAACAAGACCAGCTGAGGATCCGGTGAGGTGAGGTAGCTGTGGCTTGTTCTGGTTCTCTGATCTTCCAGTTCACCCCAATACCTGGCTCAGGTTTGATTTTATTAATAAGACTCTTTAAGATTCATGCTACACTATTCCTTTACAAGGACAGGATAGAGAAAAAATTATTTTTGCAGTTTCTACTTATAATAATGCTCAGACAATAATACAATCATTGGAATGTTCTTCCCCAAGGAATGTTAAATAATCCAACTTTACGTCAATATTTTGTAAATGAACCACTGGACATGGTATGTAAACAGTTTCTTCAATCTATTATTTGCAATTATATGGATGATATCTTAATAGCTGCCTCTGATATTGATAACCCTGAAAAGGTATTTGCTGAGGTATAATGAATCTTACCTAAATGGGGATTGCAAATTGCTCCTAAAAAAATTCTAAGAGGAGATTCTCTTAGTTATTTAGGATTTAAATTGAGTAAACAAAAAATTCAGCCACAAAAGGTACAGATTAGAAGAGGTCAATTGCACACTCTTAATGATTTTCAGAAATTATTAGGAGATATTAATTGATTGTAGCTACCATTGGATTGTCTACTCAAGAATTAAGTAATTTGTTTCCAATTTTGCAAGATGACTCAGATTTAAACAGTCCAAGGTGTTTAACAGTTCAAGCAGAAAAGGAGATGACCCAAGTAGAACAGGAAACACAGAATGCCTGTATAAATCAATTAGATTTCACAACTGAGTGTATTTTGGTAATTTTACCTTCTACCCATTCCCCTACTGGACTTACTATGCAAAGGGAAGATAATATTTTAGAATGGATATTTTTAGCTCATAAACAGAGTAAAAAGTTAAAAACCTATATAGAAAAGGTTTCTGAATTAATTATAAAAGGAAGAACAAGCCAGGCAGCGGTAGTGCATGCCTTTAATCCCAGCACTTGGGAGGCAGAGCCAGGCGGATCTCTGTGAGTTCAAGGCCAGCCTGGTCTACAAAGCAAGATCCAGGACAGGCACCAAAACTACACGGAGAAACCCTGTCTTAAAAAAACAAAAAAAGGGGTTAGGGGTTTACCTCAGTGGCAGAGGGCTTGCCTAGCAAGCACAAGGCCCTGGGTTCGGTCCTCAGCTCCAGAAAACAAACAAACAAAAAAAAAAAAAAAAAAAAAGAAGGAAGAACAATACTTTCTTTCCATTCCTGAAAATCAATTATCAGGAATGGATCCAGCTGAGATTGCAGTACCTTATACTAATGTTAAAATTATGCAATTATGGGTAATTAATGATGGATGGCAAAGAGCCTGCAGTAATTATTTAGGCAAAATCAATAATAAATACCCCAAAAGTAAAAGACCAGTTCATAAAAAGAACTGAATGGATTCTTCCCACCAGAGTGAATAGAACACCTATATCTTTTTTTTTAAAGATTTATTTATTTATTATGTATACAATGTTCTGTTTGCATGTATCCCTGCAGGCCAGAAGAGGGAGCCAGATCTCATTACAGATGGTTGTGAGCCACTATATGGGTGCTGGGAATTGAACTCAGGACCTCTGGAAGAACAGCCAGTGTTCTTAACCTCTGAGCCATCTCTCCAGCCCCCTATTTTTGGGGCTCTTACATTCTATACTGATGCAAATAAATTAGGAATGGCTGGTTGTAAAGCAGGATACATAAGTAAAGTAATTTAAAGTTCATATGCTTCAGTTAAAAAATCAGAGTTGTATGTCACTCTAAGGGTTTTATTAGACTTTAATGAATTTCTTAATATAATTATTGATTCTCAATATGCAGAAGGGGTTGTATTACATATTAAAACTGCTGAACTTATTCCTGATAATTCAGAATTAACTTTATTATTTATACAACTACAACAGGTAATACAAGAAAGGAACTGCCTGGTTTATATTACCCGTATTCAGTCTCATATTGGATTGCCTGGGCCATTAGCAAAAGGAAATGAAAAAAATGATCAACTATTATAGGAAATGTACTAGAAGCTTCAGAATTTCATAGAAATATGTTAATAGTAAAGGCTTGAAGAATATATTTTCCGCCCAGCGGTGGTGGCGCATGCCTTTAATCCCAGCACTCAGGAGGCAGAGGCAGGTGGATCTCTGTGAGTTCGAGGCCAGCCTGGTCTCCAAAGCGAGTTCCAGGAAAGGCCCGAAGCTACACAGAGAAACCCTGTCTCAAAAAACTGAAAAAAAAAAAAAAGAAAAATATATTTTCCATAACCTGGCTACAAGCTGAAGGGATTATAAGAAATTGTCCTAATTGTTCTTTGTATAATCAAATTCCTTTACCTGCAGGAAGTAGTACTAAGGGCACTCAAAGAAATGAAATTTGGCAAATGGATGTATTTCATTTAGCAGAATTTGGAAAATTAAAATATGTTCATCATACTATTGATACATACTCTGGATTTCGATGGGCATCTGTCTTAAGTTTTGAAAAGGTTGATTCTGTAATTACACATTTATTAGAGCCAATGGCTGTATTGGACATACTGATACAAATTAAAACTGATAATGCTCGTGCTTATGTTTCCAATAAAATAAAAGAATTTTTTAGACATTATAACATAAAACATATTACAGAAATACCATAGAATCCTACAGGACAAACAGTTGTTAAAAGATCTAATCACACTCTAAAAGAGATGCTTATAAAACAAAAGGGGGATATGAGAACTCCCAGAGATAGATTAGATAATGCTTTACTAATTTTAAATTTTTTAAATGCCAATGAAACAGGACAACAGCTGTTGGAAGGCATTGGATTATAAAAAATGCTAAATTGAGTCAGCCTGTGTAGTAAAAGGATGCATTGACATCAATATGAAATATGGGGAAGGTGTTATGATGGTGCTGAGGTTATGCTTATGTTTCTACAGGAGATGAGAGGTTTTTTTTTGGTTTTTTTTTTTTTTTTTTTTGGTTTTTTGAGACAGGGTTTCTCTGTATAGTTTTGGAGCCTGTCCTGGAACTCACTCTGTAGCCCAGGCTAGCCTCGAACTCACAGAGATCCACCTGTCTCTGCCTCCCGAGTGCTAGGATCAAAGGCGTGCGCCTCCACTGCCCAGTGAGAAGTTATTAACACCATCAAAATTGACAAAAATTCTAAAAAATCTTTGAATGTTACAACACTGTTCTTTGCTGTGTTGTCTGTGATAACCATACAGGTAATGGAGACTGGGCTTATAGTCTCAATAGTTCAATTAACAAAGGGGTAAGTTGAAGAGATATGCATATTCTTGGTGTGGTCTGTGAATCCTCTTGGCTGCCTGGTCCTTATGACCACAGAGGACCTACTAGGCCTGAGGAAGATGGTAAGGAGATTATAAACTACACTGTGGGAGTGCAAGGAATTCTTATTTGTATGAGTAATGGAACTCACTATCTAAATATTAATTTTCAATTTTGGCTATCTCTAGCTAATCATAGTTCTGCCCAGAATTTTTGTGATAAATTTTATATGCTTCATGCATTTGGTTTTAGAGGACAGGAAATTAATGCTACTGGTTCCATAATAAATCTACCATCTTGTGAGATGTGGGTTACCAACAGGAAATCTGACTGGGTACATTGGCAACGATGTAAAGGTGAAAACCTCAAATGCTTATTAATATCTCCCATGGAGACATTATTGACTGGAGCCCTTATGGCCTCCCTCAAGGAAAATCATTTCACTCAGAGTTAAGATGGCAATGGTATAGTTTGAATGGAACTTTAGAAATTAGCTCTACTGTTGCTGAACCTATCCAATGGCATGGAGTTGGAAAGTCAGGTCCTATGTTACAATGTGGCAATTCAGTTTAGACTAATTTATAGAAATTGGCAAGTGCCTTACAACCTCTTAAACTTTGGAAAGGAAAGCTAAATGTTTGTGATGGTAAATATACTTTGTCCTTTAGAGTGAATCAAAGTCACACCTTTGTAGCATATGTACCATTACCTTATGTATTATTGAAAGGGCCTATACAATGGCACCCTAATATCTATAGTATCACTTATGAACATTGTACTCTTCACACCTGTATTAATGCTAGTGTGTTATTGGCTATCACTTCTGAAAGTTTATATAATCTAAGGGCAAGGCCGGCAGTCTGGATACCAGGGAACTTGTTGAGGCCATGCATGACAAGACTCACCTGTGCTGATTCTAGTCCAGAAACTTGCTAAAAGAATATTAAAACGAACACATTAGATGACTGGACTGGTTATTGATGTAGTTATGGGAATTATTGCATTGACTGCTACTGCTACAACAGCCAGAATGGCCCTTCATAAAAAAATTCAAACTGCTGAATTTATTAGAGACTAGCATTAGCATTCTGCACAACTTTGAGCTCAACAGAATAAAATAGATAGTGAGATAGTTAATGAAATAGCTGCTTTGAGGAAAGTTGTGTTACTTTTGGGAGATCAATTAGAGACTTTAAAGGAATGAATTAAATTAAAATATGATTGGAATGTTACAACTTATTGTATTACACCTTTAAAGGTTAATGAAAGCAAGTATGATTGGGAAAAGGTTAAAATGCATTTGTTGAGTCACCCTAATGCTTCTCAGATGATTTATTATTTACAGCAAGAAACTAAGGAAACATTTTCTTTTTTATAATTTATTAATTTTTTTTTTGGTTTTTTTGAGACAGGGTTTGTCCGTGTAACTTTGAGCCTTTCCTGGAACTCTTTTATTAGCCCAGGCTAGCCTCGAACTCACAGAGATCCGCCTGCCTCTGCCTCCCAAGTGCTGGGATTAAAGGCATGTGCACCACCGCCTGGCTAATTCTTATTTTTATGTGCATTGGTTTTTTGCCTGCATGTATGTCTGTGTGAGGATGTCAGATCTTGGAATCACAGACAGTTGTGAGCTGCCATGTGGGTGTTGGGAATTGGACCCGGGTCCTCTGGAAGAGCAGTCAGTGCTCTTAACCACTGAACCATCTCTCCAGCCCAAGGAAACCCTTCCAATTAAGTTGGCTGATGTATCTGAAATGGATGTTATGGAAAGCCTTGCAGATATCATAGCTTCATTTAATCCTATGATTCATTTTGGTTAGTTTCTTATTCTTGCGATGGTTATACTTGTTTTCGCTATAATAATTTTACTGGCTTTCAAGTGTATTCTGATTTATGTACATAAGACTATGAGACAGCATGAAAGGGAAAAGACTGTCTTCACTGTGTGGCTGCATAATCTTCAATGTAATTAACATAGCTTAAACAAAAGGGGGAAATGTAGGAATTTAGCAGAGTCACTGTAGCTGGGGTAAACATTAGATTGCACAGCTATTTTCTAGAAGTACTTTGACCTTAAGGAATACTTGTGGACTGTCGGGTGGTGGTGGAGCACACCTGTAATCCCAGCACTCGGGAGGCAGAGGCAGGTGGATCTCTGAGTTCGAGGCCAGCCTGATCTACAGAGCTAGTCCAAGACAGGCTCCAAAGCTACAGAGAAACTCTGTCTCGAAAAACCAAAAAAAAAAAAAAAAAAAAAAAAAAAAAAAAAAAAAAAAAAAAAAAGAATACTTGTGGAAAACAGTGTTTGTTTTCCGTGGTTTGTAGAATTGTTTTACTGAAGGGACATTGCAGCCATCCCATGACTTTGGTCACAAGAAGCCTCAGGTACACCTGAGGCTCTTATATTATTGTGTATTACAAACAATACATAATAAAGGACTATGGTCATGAGGGCATGTGATGCTCTCCTTTAGTAAGATATGTAAATTAGATTAGGGACCATGGTGCCTATGTATGAGGAAATACTTTGTGTAACAATCAATAAATACGCCTTTGCATAGTGGTTCCAGGTTCAGTCCTGGTAGTGTGAGTTACTTCTTGGGACTTGCTGTGTTCAATGACATAGCTCACCAGGGGTCAGACTCCAGATTGTCTGGGCCTACTTATTAACTTGTGGGATTTTCTACACTCGGATGAGGATACACTGCTGCTGGGGCTTGTGTGTTCAACTCTTTCCAACAAGATCAGTGCACTTTCTCATGACTAAAGGTTAACTTTGGCTGCTAACAGATAAAAATATCTGCTAACTTCTTGGTAGTAACTAAAAGGCATGGTTTTAAAAACCTTTAAAATTTGTGATTATTTTTGTATGTGTATGATATGTGCATGCCATGGTGCATGTGTGGACACATGGTGGAGTCAGTTCTCTTGTCTTCCACATTTATGTGATTTCTGGTTACCGCACTCAGGTTGTCAAGTGCTTTTACCCATCTCACTGGCCCCAAGGACCTTTAAGTCACTAGTTCTAATGCACTAGTTCTTAGAGTGTCTCTGTTGAGAGCATCAGTTGGAAGGGTTGGATGCAGCTCACCAGGAGAGTTCTGCCTTCTCAGGGGGACCTGGGTTTGATTCCCTGCAGACTATCTGGCTATTACTTTCTTATCACTTCCAGCCTGGGGGCCTGTGCAAACGAGGGGTCCTGAAGTCTAAACTTCATTAACATAGTGATAAACTCTCTATCTGGTGGAAATAGATGCACTATATAAGAAAGCACAATATTAATAGGTTCAATAAAAGTTGTGGATAGAAAGAAACAAACACATTTTGAAGCTGTGCTGTAGATCTGGTATTATACATACATCTTTCACCAAACTTTGCTGTCTCCCCGTCCAAAAGGGTACTCCTCACTGAGATGGGGACCTGTGTCAATGGAGATTCAATAACTTGCCAACACTTGGTCAAAGGAGTTGTAATTTTAGCCAGGGGTGGGGCTGGTGCACACTTGTAATTCTAATTCTTGGGAGATAGAGGGAGTAGAATGAGGTGTTCAAAGTCACCCTCAGCTACATAGTGAGTTTGAGGCCTATAGTGGTATTTTATTTGTACTGAAATGTGATTTTATTTGTATGTTAATAAATAAAGTTGCCTAGGGGTCAGAGCTATTAGCAAGCCATAGGGAAAGCCGGTTGTGGTGGTGCACGCCGTTTGGATTTGCTGAAGGAGGTGCACGCCTTTAATCCCAGCACTTGGTAGGCAGAGCTAGGTAGATCTCTGTGTGTTCAAGGATACAGCCAGCATTGGAGACACACGCTCCAATCAATGTGTGTCTGGAGGTCTGTACAGACAGGCAGTGACGAGGCAGTCACGTGGTTGGGTTTACAACCAATGAGAAGGCAGAACAGAAACTCTATTTAAAGACAAACAGACAGGAAGTAGCTCTCTTTCGGAGAGGTCTCTTGGCTGAAGAAGCTAGCTGCAGCAGGCGGGTAAGGCTCTTAGCTCTGACCTCTTGGGCTTTTATCTTTACATTGGCTCTGTGTTTCTTATTTAATAAGATGGTTGGTTACATCTACAGAGGCCAGCCTGAACTACATGAGACCCTGTTATTTCAGGGTTTCTGAGTATGATGGGACCTTTCGTGGCTCAGCTGTAAATTTGATACAGGGTCCTAAGGTGCCATACACCCAACAGTCACTAAAGGGAACCTGAGACAGTGGCTTCAAGTTCCTTATCACACACCAATGAAGATTCAAGACATGGACTCTTCAGGGAACACACAAAGAAGTGGTCTTTTTAAAGATATACAGAAAAGCAAGAAATGTGAGAGAAATTTCTGAGAGTATGTAGAGAGGGGTCGCAGAGAAGAAAAGGCCATGACATTCCTTAGTCTAGAGTTTTCATTGGGCCATGGCAGAATCTAGGCAAAGACTGAGGTCATTGCTATGAGATTGACTAGTTCTCCTGGCTATCATGGGCCAGACTGATAGAGGGCCTGCACACTCTATGCATGCCCCTCGACCAACCAGGGAGATGATCATGTGCTGGTCATGTGCTGCCCACCAGGAAGTGGTGTCTGAGCTGACCTCTGTGCACAGTATGACTTCAGCTTTGTTAGTCATTGACTGTCTGCTCCCTGTTAGCCACTTACCCTGTGTTACCACCTCTGACCCACAAGTATCTGGCTTGCTATTTGATATATTTTGTTTCTTGTGGCTACAAAAAATCAGCTGCAGTTGTTCTTCTCTAACTCCTTATCAATAGGATGCTCTGGGGTCCCTTTGCTGAGATAGGTAGGACTTTCTTAGAGGCTACCTTTACTTAATCTTTACAATTAGCTGCATTAGAAGGGAAAAATATGAAAGGGCAATGATACTATACATATGTTTTTCAAAGGCATGGAAGTAGGCTCACAGCCAGCCTGCTATCACTGGCCCAGAGCCAAGTCCCACCACTTACCTATTTAGCTTGGTTATCTTATATTCACTAGTAGCCCTCTTTGTGGGGGCCCAAATTACTCAAGGTCATAGAATCTGAGCTTGCTTTACCCAGCAGGGCTACATAATGGGATGATTTGGTCACAGGCGTGTTTGCCAGGTGTTTTGAAAGGTCTACACTTGGCTGTACCTTGTGCTTTGATCTTGATACGGGGAGGTCTTTTGCCTCACCCCTTGGCATTGTACAAAAAGCCCTTTGTAATAAACCTTGAGGTGACAGGGTATTGGACCCAAGCGCTCCTGAAGCTAACCTGTGTCTCTGTTTTCTTTCTTTCTTTTTTATTTATTTATTTGTTTATATTTTATGTGTACTGGTGTTTTGCCTGCATGTATGTTTGTGTGAGAATGCCAACTCTTCTGGAACTGGAATTACAGACAGTTGTAAGATGCCATGTGGGTGCTGGGAATTGAACCCAGGTCCTCTGGAAGAGCAGTCAGTGTCTTAAACGGTGAGCCAACTCTCCAGTCGGTCTCTGTTTTTCTTATCGTCTCTTTCTATCGTTCTATCATTTCCTCATTCCTCTCTCCTCCCCCTAAGAATCCTTTGACAGGTCAGAACTGTACTCTGACAGACTCCGTACATATGGTGCCTAGATGAGGGACTTGGGTATGGAGGATAAAAGAGAAGGAACACCGCTCCTTCTGGGCATGCTCAGAATTAATTAAGAGAGGCGGTGAAATTCTTTTCTTTGGGAGTAAAATTGTAAATATAGAACAGGGTAATAGGCTGCAGCAAGTATCTCTATCTATGTATCTATGCATGTGTCTATGTATGTATCTATGTATGTATGTATGTATGTATGTATCTATCTATCTATCTAAAGTTGTATATGAGTAAGTCATCAAAGTTTTGGTGAGGTCTGAGAAATATAGGCTATAGGTATAGGGATATGGTGAAGACTTAGGTTTAGTAGAAAGTAATTTAGGATAAAATAGATTTTCCCGAGTGCCGGACCTGGGACACAGAACGCAGCATCTGGCGACCGAGCAGCTACTTTAGACTTGGCAGTCTGACAGAAGACCACACCGCAAGAGGCTAGCCTAGCATCTGCATCGCTGAGACCCATGGGGCATCATCGAATAGTAGGCAGCAGATGCCTAGAAAGCCAGCACAAGCAGCAGGCAGGGGTCTGCCAAGAAGAAGCCACCACGGTGAGGAGAGAGCCAGACTGACATGGCTAGAGGCTACGTTCTGCAACCTTCACAAGCAGAGCAGAGAATAAAACAAAAAAGGAAAAGTTTCTCTTTTTTTCTTGTTTACCTTCTAGCTATATGGGAGAGAGACAATAACCAAATGAATACATTATCTAAAGAATAAAGCATGTGACAATGCTGGGCAGTGATGGCACATGCCTTTAATCCCAGCACTTCAGTAGGCAGAGGCAGATGGATCCCTGAGTTCGAGGCCAGCCTGGTATACCGAATGAGTTCCAGAATAAGCTAATGTTACACAGAAAACCAAGCAGGTGACAAGGGAAAACAGTAGGAGGCTAATTTAAAATGGAATGATTAGGAAAGACCTTTCTGAAAAGGAAAAATATGAGCAGAGCTCTGAATAGGGATATTTTAAAAAGTGAGTATAAGGCCCGGCAGTGGTGACCCATGCCTTTAATCCTAGCACTCTGGAGGCAGAGGCAGGCGGATCTCTGTGAGTTCCAGGCCAGTCTAGTCTACAGTGAGTTCCAGAACAGCCACGACTGTTACACAGAGAAACCCTGTCTTGCCGGGTGGTGGTGGCACACGCCTTTGATCCCAGCACTCTGGAGGTAGAGGCAGGCAGACCTCTGTGAGTTCAAGGCCAGACTAGTCTCCAGAGTGAGATTCAGGACAGGCACCAAAACTACACAGAGAAACCCTGTCTTGAAAAACCAAAAAAAAAAAAAAAAAAAAAAAAGGCTTGGTTCTATGTACCTGTTAACTCTATACTCAGGAGGCTGAAGCAAGGGGATCTCAACTTTCAAGGCCAGCCTAAGAAACCAGGCAATATCCTGTATCAAAAATGAAGCAAAATTGGAGCCAGGGATAGATGTAGCACAGATGGCCAGTCCTAGTCTAACATGCCCTGGGTTTGATCCCTAGCACTGAATAATACTGAGTGTGGTGACACATGTCCTCAATCCTAGCACTTGGCAGCAGAAGTCAGAGAATCCAGAATTTGAAGTCATCTTCAGCTAACTAGTTGGAGGCCATCCTGTGCAACATGAGACCTTGCCAAAGACAAATAAACCAAACCAAAAACAGAACAGCCAATGATAACATCAATAATAACAAAATGGACAAAGAGATCTGTGGTAGACGTTTCCTACGTTTTCCACAAACACCTACACACATGGCTCAGAAACAAAAGACAGTAATGCCCTGAAAGTGTTCTTTGCCCCAAATGGAAACAGTACATGTTCATTATAAGTATCCTTTTGTACTTATGTAAATTGTCTACCATCTCAATTATTCTCAATTTTTTTTTCAGTTTGTGCCAAAAGTCCTGTCCATTAGCCCATTCAGAATAGAGTTCACCGTGGACCTGAGCCACGAGTTCATGAATTGGTTAGACCAAAGAGGAAGGAAGGAAGGCAGGCTAGTAAACAAAGACTAGCCGTAGGGATTGTATAGCATTTATCTCCTAATTGGTAACCTTCAGAAGAAGAATGTCTTTAGAGTCTGGGAGTTGTGGCTCAGTGGTAGCATACCCATCCAGTATGCTCAAGACCCTGGGTGTAATCTAGACCACTACCACCTAAAAAAGTTTTAACTAATCTAGTGTATATGTAGAGAGACAATATATTCACACCCATACACACACACACACACACACACACACACACACACACACACGGCAGTGTTTATATGCACACACACACACACACGCAGCAGTGTTTATATGCACACACACACACACACACACACACACACACGCACGCACGCACGCACGCACGCACGCGCGGCGGTGGGGAGGGGGAACTGGACTTACAGTGGCACAGTGTTTCGCCAGCATGTGAAAGACCTTGGCTCCAATCCCTATAAAAAACAAAAACAAAAACAAAACAAAGCAAAATCTCCCTAATTTTAAATACACTGAGTCAATATGTTCTGCTGATTAACTAAAGACAATGAACTGACTCCCACCCCAACCCCCCTTTTTTTTTTTTGGTTTTTCGAGACAGGGTTTCTCTGTGTAGCTTTGCGCCTTTCCTGGAGCTCACTTGGTAGCCCAGGCTGGCCTCGAACTCACAGAGATCCACCTGCCTCTGCCTCCCGAGTGCTAGGATTAAAGGCGTGCGCCACCAACGCCTGGCCCACCCCCTTTTTAAGATAAGATCTTGCTAAGTAACCCAGGCTCACCTGGGACCCACCATTTGTGTTCCAAACTCATAATTCTCCTTTGGCTTCTGAGTGCTGGATTACAGGTCCTAGAACACCCAGCCAGAGTTAGTTTTAATGATTCAACCAATTTTTACTGACCAGAAGTGACTAGCACTGTAAAATCACAAGACCAGAATGAAAGGGCTCTCTGTCTTCTAGGTTTTGCTGGAATGGAAAGGCATAATTCCCAAGAGAAGGAACACCCAATGTCCTAGTATTTTTTGAGACAAGATCTCATGAAGGCCAGACTGACCTCAAACTCACTTCATAGCTGAGGATGAGCTTGAACTTCTGGCCCTCCTGCCTCCACCTCTGAGTGCTGGAATTACATGTATGTGTTGCCTTACCTGGTTTATACAGTGCTGGAGATGGAACCCAGGGCTTCGTGCATGCAGGAAAGTACTCTACTAACTGAATTACATCCCTAGCCCTTTTATATACAGTCTTTTATGTATGCCATATGTATGCATATGTTTATATGCCATATATATATGCCGTAAAAGAGACAATTTAATCATAAAGCATTCTAGCCCTAACTTGCTAAGGTAGTTCTCTATGGCTATTAGAATAAATAACCATAAAATTGGTGGCTTAAAACAGCATAAATTTATCCTTTCCTAGTCAGAAGTTCAAAATGAAGGTTTGGCAGAGTTGGGAAGAATCCATTCCTTGGTTCTGTCAGTCCCTGCTGGCCTATATGCTTGGCTCACAGCTGTTATCACTCCGGTACACCTGTCTTCACATTGCTATCTTCTCTGTGTGTCTTTTCCTCTTCTGTCTCTTATAAGAACATTTGCCATTGGACTTAGAGTCCCCCTGATTATTCCAAAATCATGTTATCTCCTCTCCCTGCAGATAAGCACACCTACTAAGACATATTTTCAAATAATTTAACATTCATAGGCTTCTAGATTTTGAATGTGACTATTATTTGTGTGTGTGTGGTATGCATGTTCACATATGTGACACGTGTGTGCAAATGTACATGTGGAGGCCAGAAGTTAACCTTGGGTATCTTTGGTATAGGTACTCAGGATCCCACCCTCATCTTGCAGGGCAGAGGTTTTACCCAGAGCCATCTTCCCAACCTCTAGAATGTAATGTGTTCGTAGGCACCAACACCCAATCTACTACAGCACATGACCAGCCTCTGCTCTCACTGGGGCTAACTCCAGTTCTCACAGCCAGCTGATTAAAATTCTGTCAGTGCTCTTACAACGTCCAAGTCCAGTTAGATGCATTGTCTTCAGACTCTCCCTCGTTCTCATTCCTGGCTTAGCGCACTAGAGATCATCTCGCCCTGATCTGAGCTGCTGGAGTTGTTAGCCACTCACTGAAGGTTCTTGTTTGAATCTTAACTTCCTTTGCTTGGAACAAGTATTATGACTGATACCTGAAGTCACTATTGTATCACACCTGGCAATAAGCACAGTGCTTAACAAAGACACAGCTGCTGGATGGGATCAAGCCTATTGATCCAATTCCATTTACAGGAAATCACAGGGCAGTGGCGGGGGCCGGGGTGGGGGGGCAACCTGTTAAATCAACATCGTAATAATATAATTAGTAAATTTAGAATGTTTGATACACTCTGGGAAAAATTACCTAATCTTTAAATAATTAACTAATTCGTAGCATGAATCTTAAAAGGCCTTAATATAAACAAACCCAGAGCCAGATATTGGGGTGAATGCTGGAAGATCAGAGAAACAGAACAAGCCACAGCCACCTCACCTCGCCAATTCCTCAGCTGATCCTATTTCCTCAGACTGGAAGCTTCTGAGTTCTCATCTAAATGGGTCTCAGCTGAACTGCTGCTCAAAAGCCTAAAAGCTTAACAGCTCTAGATCCTGGTCCTCACACCTTAAATACCTTTCTGCTTTCTGCCATCACTTCCTGGGATTAAAGGCGTGAGTAACCATGCGTGGCTGTTTCCAGTGAGGCCTTGAACTCACAGAGATCCAGAGGATCTCTGCCTCTGGAATGCTAGGATTAAAGGTATGTGTGCCACCATTTTCTGGCCTCTACATCTAGTGGCTTTTCTGTTCTCTAACCCCAGATAAGTTTATTAGGGTGTACAATATTTTGGGGAACATAATATCACCACACTAATTAATCAATTTTTTGTTGAGACAGGGTCTAGGTAATCCTAGGCTTGCCTGAAAACAGTGATCTTAAGCACTGGAGGGCTCCTGTTGCAAATCATCCTCTGGAGTGATGGAAGGATCTTTCTACTGGCACTTGGAGGGGACCCGATCTGGTGTTGGTGTGGGCCCAGGATTCTGTTATGTCTTTCCTCAGGACATGAGGTTCCTCTTTGGGTTCCTGAGCTCTGTGTGTGCCCTGTGGCTGCTACTGAAGCCCAACATGGCAGAGACCTATTGGGCCTTCGTGAAAAACTCTCACCTTCTGATGCCAATGGCTATTGAGAGCCCAATATGGCCAGCTTTGGCAAACATTAACGTAAGCCTAGGAACTGTAGCCATGCGGTTGGATTCTCCAGAAGGTAATGTATGGTAACTGACTTTTCAAGTATGTTTGAGAACGTGTCACCCGGACACCTTGGAGATTAAAGATAACCCTGAAGGTCACTGACCTCCATTTGTTAACAGTAGCATGCCAGCTAAGCCTTTTCATTTCACAATCCTCTTCAAGCTGGTGTAGTACCTACTTTTCAGGAGTGGCTCTGTGCAACATTTATTGGCCTCCTGAAATTCATTTAGCCCCCTTTGAAGATACTTTAAAATTTGTGAGCCTGAATGTAGCCATTATGAGACCATTAGTTCTGCTCCTTGTGAGCTGCCTGTTTTTTCTTTATGGTTCTTAGTTGTTCTTTTGCAGAACTGCCAGCTTAAGTCATGCTGGGATCAAGAAAAATGGGCCTTGGTGGTTTGTGTTCCTGGAGTTGTGTCCATGCCAGTGGATGTCCACACGCTCCAGAAGAGAATTTGACATTGCTGCTGCTGTTGTTGCTGTTATAGCAGTGGCAGCCACCGCTGCTACTGTTTCTGGGATTACCATTTCATAATTGGTTACTACAGCTAGCACAGTGGAGACCCTGGCAGCAAAAGTAGTTACCACAGTTAGTTAATCTTTCATTCTATTGGGCATGATAAATTTAATTCAATAGTTATATACATTTCAATTGGCTTTGAAAGCTATAAATTTATAAACTCAAGTTCCATTTGCTTTTGGGATACTATCTTACAAGGACTCCAATTTGCAGTAAGGCTTGTTAAGGAAGGGAATGGCTCAGTTACCTTTAGCCTACTGGCTATGGGTGGGGTAGGACTTCTGTTGGTCTTTTCTGTGTCGAATACACAGATTGCAAGCCCAGCACCACTTTGAGATCTTTGGCAGCAGTTAACTCTGCAGCTCACACACGATTGAGCCTGTATGATAATGAGTATTCAGAAACGGGTAATGCCTGGGGGCATTCACCAACCTAAGACAGAGCACCTGTGTGATCTGGGCAGGCGTCTCCATGACAGGTAAGGTGACCTGCTGACGTCCCATGCAACCTAAGTCAGAAGCTCATTTTTTAGTAAAAGGGGGTACCTGTAGGGCCCTGGCCCCCGTTTTGGGTAACTGTTGCCTTGCTTGCTGACCTTGACCTTGATATCCTCCCTATGCTAATTTCCTGCCAGGTTCCACCCTCCTGAATACTTAAGGGAAGTTCCTTGTCTGTGTATCCTGCATATTGGGTGTTAACAGCTTAGATGCAAGATTGTAAAACATCGGTAGTGAACTTCTGCTCTCCGGGGCTCCCCCATTGTGCTATAAGCCTGTATTTAAGACCTCCTCCCTCCTTCAATAAACGGCTTTCGGCATAAAAAAAAAAAAAAAAAAAAAGCCAAGTTACAACGCAGTAACCAGACTTCCTGGGAGAATCCATGACAGCCAGCCAGACCTCCTCCAAGAATATAGAAAGCATTCAACATTATGTAAAAACCTGTAACAATGCAGGATTTTTTCTTTTGTTCTTTCTCTGTTGTAGAATATTATTTTAAGGTATGTTACTTTTGTTTATATTGCATTTGTTTAACTCTGTGAAGCTGTGATACTGTGTCTGTCTAAAACACCTGATGGTCTAATAAAGAACTGAATGGCCAATTTAAAAACAAACAAACAAACAAACAGTGATCTTAAGTGCTAAAATTACAGACATATGCTACCACGCTTGGCTGAGACCTGATTTCTTTGACAAATTACAATATGAAGAAGAGAGGAAGGAGGAGCCCGTGGGTTAAAAAAGTCATGACCAATGTTTTATAAACAATTATATGAAAATGTAGAAGACAAAAAGATCCATACCAACGTTTTTTTGTTTTATTTTGTTTCTTTGGAGACAGGGTGTCCATGTGTAGCCCTGGCTGACCTAAAACTTGCTATGTAGACCAGGCTGTCCTGGAATTCACAGAAATATGCTTGCTTTGCCTCCTCCTTTTGGCGTGGGGGTGGAGGGTGGAGGGTGGGGGAGTGGGGGTGGGGTTCGAGACAGGGGTTCTCTCTATAACTGCTCTGGCAGTCCCGGAACTTGCTCTGCAGTCCAGGCTGGCCTCAAATTCACAGAGATTTGTCTGCCTCTGCCTTCCGAGTGCTGGGATTAAAGGTGTGCGCTACCACCATCTGGCTGCCTCATTTTTTTTAAAGAAATGGGATTGCACTATGTTGCCTTTAACCTGTGATCCTTTTGCCTTAGCCTCTTGAGTGCTAGGATTATAACATGCGCCCTCACCCCAAATATTTTTTTTTCCTATTTTGCTTTCTTGAGCTAGGGCCTCCTGTAGCCTAGGCTGGTTTTGAGTACACTGTATAGTTGAGAAGATGTGTCTAACTTTCTAAGCCACTCTTTGTTTTATTTTTTGAGATGGGGTTTCTCTGTGTAACAGTTCTAGCTGTCCTGGAACTCACTCTGTAGACCAGGCTGGCCTCGAACTCACTCACAGAGATCTACCTGCCTCTGCCTCATGAATGCTGGGACTAAAGGTGTGCACCACCACCACCTGTCTCTAAACCACTCTTGAAGAAGAATCTGTGTAGCTGGAGAGTTTTCTCTCCGGGTCCTGCCAAGCCCCGGCAGTCTGACAGCCCACTTATAAAATAAACACACAGACACTTATATTATTTAAACTGTTTGGCCTAATGGCTCAGTCTTCTAGCTATCTACTTCTTACATCTTAAATTAATCCATTTCTATAAATCTATACCTTGCCACGTGGCTCGTGGCTTACCAGCATCTTCACATGCTGCTTGTCATGGCGGCTGGCAGTGTCTCCCTCTGCCTTCCTGTTCTCTCAATTCTCCTCTCTGTTAGTCCCGTCTATACTTCCCGCCTGGCTACTGGCCAATCAGTGTTTTATTTATTGACCAATCAGAGCAACACATTTGACATACAGACCATCCCACAGCAAATCTGGGTTTTTCTTACATTTGATTTTGAGATTGCATTTTAATTAAATCTCCCCCTTTCCCTTATTCCTTCAAAACCTTCCCATATTTCCCTCCCAACTCTCCTTCAAATTCATGGCCTCCTTTTTCATCTATTGTTATTGCATACATATATGTATTTGCATATATATATATATATTTTCCTAAATATAACCTATTGAGTCCATACAATGTTACTTGTGTATGTTTTCAGGGCTGATCATTTGGCATTGAACAATTAATTAGTATACTCTTCCCTGGGGAGGACCACCTCTCCTGCTCCCAGCTTTATTCAGCCCAACGTGTTGGCAAGAGTTTCCACCTAAAACCTGAGAAAAAAGATACTAAAATGGAGCTAAAAACAGTTCCTAGTTGTCTCTTTCAAGTTAGTGGCAGCCTGCGTGTTTGAGTCACTATGGCGGGTTCCTGGCGTGTGCGCTCGACCTGCAGTATGGCTGGAATGAGGCGTCTGCAAGTGGCACATTAAACTGCGTGGTGGATTTAGCCTTTGCTAGTACAAAACAAAAAAAGAGGGTTTTGGGCTACACGCTGCTTTGATAGAAGCATAGACCCACGAAGGCTCCCAGAGCTGGTGGTAAAAGTATCACTGCCATGTTGGGAAGCTGAGGTGGGTGGAGCCAGCAGCCATAGTGCCGTTTCAGTCTTTGAATGCTGCAGTTTAAAGCAATAGGCTCAAGATAATATAAAAAATAAGCCACATAAAGATGGCTACCACACAGAAAATCTGGATTATGTTCTCTTTGATATTTGTAACTGAAGAAAAACATTTGATTGCAAAAGCTGTTGAGTTATGCCAAAATGTATATTTTAAAGGTACTTTGACTTCAAAATTTGGATGTAAGGATATGTTACTTTGGAAAGGAAGCTCTGCTTTTGTTTCCACAGAAAGCCAGAGGCTATGGATTTGTTCCAGACTAAGATACATCAGGTTTGACCAGCCAAGACCACCTGAGGTCTCCAATGACACCATGGCCCAGATGATCCAACATCCAGAACATCTCAAGACAACTGGCTCAGATGATACACCCTCATGGACTACTCCATAATCCTAAAATGTTCTTTATGTCCCCATAAGGTACAGCGCCCTCCTCCAGCATGAAGTAGTAAGAGAATCTACGCCCAAATTCCCAAATATACCAAGCTGGCTTTGGAGATGGAATGGGCTCACTCCCTCTCTAAACCCAGACATATTCCTAAAATAAAAGGTTAAAAGATTCTTTTGTCCCATATCAGAAGAGCCCTCTGGTATGGGACAGAGAAAAACCAATATTTTTATTTAAAACAGGTTAATTATAAATGCGATCTCTTTCTAAAAAACAAAAGGGGATATGATATATATAGGATATAGAGATGATAGGATAAAAGGATAGATTAGTGAATCTACTTTTAAAAAACTTGTTTAAAATGTTTTACATTGGTATAGATTTTAGTTTATGTTTAAAATGTTTTACATTGATATAAATTTTAGTTTATTGATACAAACTTAAAGTTGATTTTGTTATACTGTGTGTATATTTCTACTTTTGTTTGAGGTATTATGTTTATGTAACTCATTTAAAATTGTAATGGATAATTAAGAAATAGATTAATAATTAGTCATCTATGATAATCATATTTGTAGCCATGTTAGTTAAGTCTTCTAGGTATACATAGATATATTTCAGATAGATAGGTAATCTTCAAATACTTCAAAGACCTACAGAATATGGCATTTAAAATGTTTTAAAAATTTAGACGTTCTGGACAGTGAGACACGTCTGCTCCTGGCAACACTGGATTTACTTCAGAGGAGGATGGGCATCGAAGACACTCCACATGGAGTTTATCTTCACCTTGGCAAAAATAGTCATTTGGGCAAGAAACTGTTCTTGCCTGGACTGCTTGATCGACTGGACATACAGGACCCATAGAAAGGTGACCACTGAACTTTGCTTGACAAAATGGTCCTTCAGGTTCCTGCTTTGCAGAGGAAACTGCCAGACATTCTACAGGACACTGAAAAAAGTGTCTGAGAGACTCTAGGCCTGTGAGCTGAAAACAGATGCCCCAACTTTACAAGAGAACTTTGAATGACTGTCCAGGCTGTCAGCTGTCTCTGTCTACCCTGCAAGACTCCCAAAAGTTGCTTACATCTTCTCCATTTCTCAGGTAGTATTATATCCTTCTGAGGTCTTTGATGTGGTTGAAGACTAGATAGTTGTAATTTCCTCAGTTATGATAAAAGATAAGTTAGATATAAAACCTTAAACTCATAAATATAAGATAGATAGGATATCTTCTTTAATATTGTAACTATAATTCTTGCTCGATAATTGTTTTGTTATATGTAATGTTAAAGTTAAAACCTTCCTTTTTGAAAAAGAAAGAAAGGGGAAGTGCTGTGGATATTACTCTGTATCAATAAAGCACTGATTGGCCAGTAGCCAGACAGGAAGTATAGGCGGGACTAACAGAAAGGAGAAGAGAGGAAACAGGAAGGTGAGAGGGGAGGCGGGCTGGAGCCGCAGGAGGAGAAGGAAGATGTAAAGTACCGGTAAGCCACGATCCACGTGGCAAAGTAGAGATTAATAGAAATGGGCTAAATATAAGAGTAAGAGCTAGACAATGATAGGCCTGAGCTAATGGCCAAGCAGTTTAAATAATGTAAGCGTCTGTGCGTTTATTTTATAAGTGGGCTCGGAGACTGGCGGGACTTGGGAGCTGGAGAGAAGCTCCAGCAACAGTGTAGGGTTGAGACCTCGTGGGCTTTTCCCCATGCAGTTTTGGGCTGTCCTGTTGGTGAGACTGTACAAGTATAGCTTCTGATGTCACCAGCAGGCACAATCTCTCAGCAAAGTCCATGACCCTCTGGCTCTTACAATCTTTCCACTCCCTCTTCCACATTGTTACCTGAACCTTTGGTGCAGGAGCTGTATTGCAGATGTAGCCACTGGGACTGGGCTCTACAGCTCTGCATTTTGATTGGTTGTGGTTTTCTGTAATGATCTCTATCTGTTGCAAAAAGAAGTTTCCTTGATGAGGAGTGAGGACTACACTTATCAGGCTAGACACTGGAGGAGGACATGTAGAGTCTAGGTATAGAGCTGGGTGGTGGAGGCTGCAGCTTCTAGGGTCTTGTTTGTGTGTTATTCTGGGTGGCCAGAAGATACTAGGAAGCCCAGGTTGACCTTGAATTCAAGGATTCTCCTGCTTCAGCTGTGGAATAATTCTTTTGTACACTGTGAAGATTTGTCGCTGTGATTGGTTTAGTAAACAAGCTGACTGGCCAATAGCTGAACAGAATAAGCTTAGGTGGGAAAACCAAATTGAGAATGCCGGAAAGGAGAAGGGCAGAGTCAGGAGTCACCAGCCAGATGCAGAGGGAGCAGGAGACGAATGTGCCATTCTAATAAACGTACTGCCACATGGCAAAGCATAAATAAGGAATATGTGTTAACTTAAAATGTAAGAGCTAGTTTGTAATAAGCCTGAGCTATTAGCTGAGCATTTATAATTCATATAAGCCTCTGTGTGCTTATTTGGGACCAGGTGGTCCAGATAAGAAACATCCATTTACATGCTTCAGCTTCCCAAGTGCTAGGATTATAAGTATGAGCCATTATGCAAGATATTTTGAAAAAGAAAATGAAGCATTTACACCAAGCATTACTAATAGCATTATTAAGCTATAGTGGTTAAGACAATATGATATGAGCTGTAGAGATGGCTCAGTGTTTGAGAGCACTGGCTGCTCTTCCAGAGGTCCTGGGTTTGGTTCCCAGGAACCATATGGTGGCTCACAACCATCTGTGATGGGATCTGGTGTCCTCTTCTGGCCTGTGGGCAGGCATGTAGGCAGAACACTATATACATAGTAAATGAATAGATATTTAAAGGAAAAAAAAGACAATATGATAATAGCATGAAAACAGACAAAAGGCCATGAAAAACTGTTGAGTAGTACCCACTAAAACTGTGTTTTAATATAGCTATCCATATGCTAGTCCATAATTTCAATTTTAGCTATAAATAAGCCCAACAAAAAAATGAACAAATGTGCATGAAAATACACATACTGTAATGTTCATAACAGTAAAACTAGCTATAATCCCAAACTGGAAAGTTGAAATACCCACTAACAGTAAAATACACAAAAAGTAAACTCTATAATATGCATAGAATATTGCACAGTAACAAAATGAACAAACATGAATGGAAGAGGCATGAGGCTTGGCAGTTCAAGGCCATTCTTGGCTACATAGCAAGTTCTAGGCCAGCCTGAGCTACATGAGACCCTGTCTAAAAACAAACAGAAAGAATGGAGAGTAAAAATTAAACATACTCTTTTGCTGTGTAGGAAAGGAATAAATGGGGTCCTGGAGAGTTTGGGGGAGCTATTTTAGAAAACGTGGTTGGGAGGGTCCCTACGAGGAAACGACATTAACAATGTCATGCCAATTTAAACACAATTTGAGATCAGTTGAGGGAAAACGCATGTGGGAAACACCAATAGAAAGTGGTTTGGTCAGGAGGAAGTCTGGCTTGTTCTGGGCCTGACAGGAAGCCAGGAAACTGAACAGGTAACCTCTTCTTTCCTTTTCCCCATTAACTTTTGCTACTGAGACTGTACTATTTGAAAACACAGAACAGTAATCAAAATCTGGATTTGGGAAACTCTATACTCTTATTTTTTAAGACAGGGTCTCATTTGCTTTGAACCTTGAACTTACTATGTAGTCAAGGATAACTTGAACTTCTAATCATCCTGCTTCTACCTCCCCAGTGGGATTATGGTATATGCAACGAGAGCCTCAATGGTCTATATATATCAATTTATTAAGGAGTTCTATGGGGAAAACAGACTCACTGATATAGGATAAGGTAAATCCAGTTGCAGAGTCCTTGGAAAGCTGGAGACCGATCACATCTGCTTCATGCCACAAGATCTGGTCTTCACCACCCAAAAGACCATGAACCCCTTTTCTCCTTTTTAAGCTGTCACATAGGCAGATAAGAAGTACCGCCTCTATCAGGCCAGATAGCCCAAGGTCATGGGCAGAGCGAATTCCCACTACACTTCCTTTTTGTCTAAAAAAGAAGGTTCTAAACCTAATACAAAACTATGTACAATAAGAATGATTATCAAGTACTGTCCAGGAGAAAGAAAGGATAATAACATAAACAAAAATGGAACTACAACCAACAAGAACAACATCAAGCAAGAAACACATACTAGATGTCCAGACCATGGGTAAATGGCAAAATACAGAGATTACTCCAATAGCTGTCCTATCCTGAAGAATCTATATCTAGTACCTGATATGCTCTTAACTAAGATACCAGAGGATTGTAACTGTAACTATGTAGTCTTCAACCCCATCAAAGACCTGAAAAGGAAAATATTACCAAGGTGTAATATTCCGACTACAGGTATACACCACCATGCCTGGTTTTGTGTGGTGCTGGGGTTTAAACCCAGGACTTTGCATAAACTCGACCAAGTGAGCTACATTCCTACCCTATATAAGCATTTTAAACTGTTATTTACAAGGTTATAAGCAGTTTATGAACTGTGCTTTACAAGTTTATGCATACTTATATAAACTTTATACAATATACTATATCCATAGTTTACAGATTCTTGCAGACATACTTACTGATGTTCTCTTCAGTATTCATACCCACAGACATAACAGAACCTAACATGATTCCATCAGCTAAAAATACATGCTTATATTCAAGAATGGCACCTTCCGTTGTTCACTGAAGAGTAGGATAGACTTTACTCAAAAGCCTTAAAAGATCATACAAATAGGAATGAGGCTTAGGGGCAATTTTTAAAGTCTTAGAAGAATGCTTAAGTTATGTTAATCCAGGATGCAAAACTACTCAATTTTGAGCATACTGATTTTAAATATACATACAGACAACTTGAAAAAATAGATCAAGATATAATAGTGGTGCATGCTGGGAAGTGGAAATCTAATACATAAGAGTTCCAGAAGCAAGAACAAAGCAAATGAGTAGAGTGTTTGATGAATTATTCAAACACATTTCTGAGAACTGAAGGAAATGAGTTGCCAGGCTGAAAGGATTCTCTGAATGCTTGGTCCAATGGATGAAAGTAGATTTGCATAGAAACACAATTGTAAAATCTCTAAGCCACCAGAATGAAATGCTCAGTCATGAATAGGCAAAATAACGCAAACACTGAATACCGATTTAAGAAAAATAGTAGCCATGAGCTGGTGGTACAAACCTTGAATCCCAGTACTCAGAAGGCAGAGGCAGGTGGATCTCTGAGTTCAAGGCCAGCCTGGTCTACAGAGTGAGTTCCAGGATAGCTAGAGCTACACAGAGAAATATATGTCTCAAAAAAGAAAAAACAAAACAATAACATAGTAATATTGAATATGCTGGGCAGAGAGAGTAAAGGATGGTAAACTCGGGAACCAAATCCTCATATCTATAAGTCAACAAATAACATTTAAAACTGATGAAACAAAATGTAACAGTGTGCATAAATTTCTACAAAGCTGGGAATATATCAATATTAAATTTTTCCCCCCAAATAGATAACAATTGCTTCTGGGTGTTTGGAGACATTGAGGCAGGAAAAGCTGTTGTTATAAGCTTTTTAGACTATACAAGTTGTTCTTGTCTTGTCCACATTTTACTCTAAAAAAAAAAACCAAAAATCTTGGGCTTGGGAAATGGTTTACTGGGTAAAGTAATTTGTTGCTTTAGCATGAAGACCTGAGTTCAGAGCATCAGCACCCACCACAAAGTGTGGTGTGGCACCCCTGGAACCTTAGCCCTGGGGGTACAGAAACTAGATACTGCCTGGAGTGCAATGGTTAGCCAGTCTAGCTGAAATGGCGTGTCCATGTTCAATTAGACTGCTGGGACTGGAGAGATTGCTCTTCCAAAGGTCCCGAGTCAACTCCCAGCAACCACACGGTGGCTCACAACCTTCTGTAATGAGATCTGCCACCCTCTTCTGGCACGCAGAACACTATCAAATAAATAAATCTTAAAAAAAAAAAACAAAGACTGCTGATAAGATGGATAAAATTTTATTCAATTGTAAAGAAAATTGAGATTATGAAACTGCAGAAAAATGGATGGATCTGGAAAGTATAACATTCGATGAAGTGACCCAAACTCAGAAACATAAAAATTGCATGTATGTCTCTCTCATATGTGAAATCGTAGCCTGTAGTGTGTGTATGTATGTATGTACGTATGTATGTATGTATGTATGTATGTATGTATGTATGTATGTATGTATGTAAAACCTAAAAAACTAGAAAGGACACCATGAGAGGGTAAAAAGGCAATGAGGAAGGTGGTGGTGGGGTGGGTGGTGGGTGGTGGTGGTGGTGGTGGTGGTGGTGGTGGTGGTGGTAGTGGTGGTGGTGTGGGATATTTTGATCGCACTCTGACACTCCAAGACTGTCAATAAAGTTTACATTGAATCAGAGGGCAGAGCTATCTACTAGCTGACCCAAATTAGCCATAGAGGTTTTGGAGGACCAAGGACATATAGAGAGACACAGGAATTAGTAGGGCGGGGCTTAGAAAGATTATCGGCAATTTTGGATCAAGGAAGGAGAGAGAGAGAAGAGGTTACTGGTTGCTTCTCTGCTGCTTCTCCAATCAATCGGGTTCTTGCCCCGATATCTGACTCCCGAGTTTATATTGATAAAGAATAGTTAGATAAACGCTACATCTGGCATCCAACCTGTGGCATGAGATCACAAGGCGGCCCCTCTCCACGGCTTTGTAGCCACCGGAGTTACCCCCACAGCTGGCTTTCCCTCCGTCCGTCCAGGCCCTCCGCTTGTATGAGTCTAGGGTTTTCCTGTTGCAGTCTCTCTACAGCAGCCTCTGGTTGCTGCACTGGCACAGGCCCCAAATGCCACAGGCAGGGGCACCAAATGCCCCAAAGTTAGCCACCCACCACCGGCCAGCTCTGTCATTCAGGTGGCCCCATACCCTAACTTCCCACCATGCGGTTTCTTCTGCACATCCCGGTGTCTGCCTTTCAGGCAGCTTGCTCTCTGTCCTCATGGGTTGTGGGCTTCCCCTGGACCCCCTCCTCCAGCCTCTGCCATACCAGCCTGGCCACCTTGACATCCACTTGCACCTGCTCAGTCTGCTACTGCTACTGCCGCTACCACATACCTTCATCCTCTGGTTACACGCTAGCAGCTGCAGGTGTCCTCATGGCAGCCTGCAGCAACCCCACCACCCACCGTGCTAGCCTGGCTGCCTGGGCACCCCACCACCCCGACCCACAGCCAAGCACTGACGCTGTAGCTGGCTACCCCCTCACAGTTCCACCATTGCTGCTGTAGAAAAACGGAAAAGTCAGCCAGGCAGTGGTGACGCAGGCCTGTAATCCCAGCACTCGGGAGGCAGAGGCAGGTGGATGTCTGAGTTCGAGGCCAGCCTGGTCTACAGAGTGAGTTCCAGGACAGGCTCCAAAGCTACACACAGAAACCTTGTCTCGAAAAACCAGAAACACACACACACACACACACACACACACACACACACCCCAAAACTGAAAAGTCAGCAGATCTGGTGAGACCCCTGGAGATTCTTAGGGGGGGAAATTAGGTTTTATTTAAAAAAAAAAGTCTTTCCCACATTAAGAATGAGAAACAATATTAAGATGCAGGGAGTTAGGACTTTGTATGTTTCCACAATGGATGGTTTGAAAATGGAAAAAAATAAATGAAGGGATAATAAACTTAGCTGGGATTGACATAGGTCGATTATAATCATTATCAGTTTGCTAATTTATGTTTTAGCCTCAAAAAAGTTGTTTGAGATTAGTGGCAAATACGAAGAATTGATTGGTAAGATAACAATCTTTAGAAAGACCTGCTGATGAAATTAGGAAAAATATTCAGACACAGGCAGAGGAGTTTAGAGCAGAACCTGCCTTACCATTGCATTGTGAAACTGAAGAGGAGCAGCCCAAGGTTATTAGAAAACCAACCTTAGTTTATCCAGTTACCATTCAAGAACAACCACCAGATGATAGGTACCCCAAGGCTATGCAGAAGTTAACTGGGATCCTGTAGAAATGTTAGATTTGAAAAGATTTAAGGAAGCAGTCATTTCATATGGTATACATTCACCAAACCCACAGGCTGTGATGTTACATTGGTAGTATAATGTTCACTAGATTTAAAATACTAAAAATATTTTGAAATAGTGGGCAGACTTTTTTAATTGAACCCAGGGCCTCATGCACAGCAGGAAGCCACTGGTCAACTGAGCCATATCCACAGCCCTGTGCAGACTTTCAAGAGAGAAATGTTGATTAGTGTGAGAGCCAAAGTTACATTTTAAGTTTTAATTACTATGCCTAAGGGATCCTTGCCTCTGATCTGCAAGCCCCTTGCCCAAGGACAGATAGTTCCTGAAGTGGTGGAGGCTATTTTTTAAAATAATTTAGCTTTATTTTATGTGCATTGGTATGAATGTGGCAGGTCCCATGGACCTGGAGTTACGGTTGTGAACTGCCACGTGAGTGCTAGGAATTGAACCTGGGTCCTCCAGGAAGAGCAACAATCAGTGCTCTTACCCACTGAGCCATCTCTCCAGCCCCAGGGGCTATTGTTTATGGGAGATAACAAGCCACATGTTTTTCTTTCCCCTAAACAAGTTTGTTCTACCCATATGCACCAGATGTACTTGATTACATGTGAGCAGGAGGTTCACAGGCTAGAGGTACTTCAGGATGTATGCTTGCCCCTGATTGGACCAGATGGGAAATGCAGTGAATTTTGGGCTTTCTTTTTCTTTCTTCCTTTCTTCCTTTCTTCCTTCCTTTCTTTCTTTCTTTCTTCCTTCCTTCCTCCCTCCCTCCCTCTCTCCCTCCCTCCCTCCCTCTCTCTCTCTCTCTCTCTTTCTTTCTTTCTTTCTTTCTTTCTTTCTTTCTTTTTCCTTTCTTTCTCTCTCTCTCTCTCTGTTGTTTTGTTGTTTTGTTGTTTTTTGTAGACAAGGTTTCTCTGTGTAGTTTTGGTGCTTGTCCTGGAACTCACAGAGATCCTCCTGGCTCTGCCTCCCGAGTGCTGGGATTAAAGATGTGCGCCACCACCGCCGGCTTGGGTTTTCTTTCTTAAGTCCTTGCTATACTTGATTCTGGGCCATTTCCCAGGAACCTGGGTACGGATCTGGCCAGAGCTCATCTTCCTGGCCAGTATTTAATTAAAGCTTGCTTCAAATTTAGCTTTAAACTGTGGTAGTGATCTTATTCTTGATCGGTGGCATTAACAATTAGTAGCCTCCTTAGTTTGAGGTCTACAAGGGCAGTGTAAAATAGCATTCCAAAGACAGCCAACTGCTTAATACAGAAAAGTCTTACAATTATTCACAGGAGCCTGGCCATCTCCATTAGTGTTTATGTTGAGGTCCAGCCAATAATCCAACCTGTTTGCATTGTCTGGTCCACACTAAGCAGCAAATAAAAGAGACTGTGAAAGTCAATACATATTCACTAAGCAAACAAAAAATTAGGTGGGGCAAACAGTAGTTAACAGTCTGGAATTTGAGGTCATAAATAACTCTCAACTTTCCCCTTGATGGCTAATAGCTGAATGGCCACAGATACTATACTCACTTGACCCATTGGTTAATTACATGAAATAATAGCTTCATTTCAGAGAGTTGTTCTGAATATTGATGTGATATGTGCAAAGATAATTGGTAGCTATATTCATTGTTGGAGGCTCTTGGTGGGCATGGTGGTGCACACTTGTAGTCTCAGCCGAGTCGGGTGGGGGTGAGGAACGGACATTGCTAGGGGTTTGAGGCTGGTTTGTCTCCATAGCAAGACCTGGTCTCAGAAAACACAGTAATTGAGACATTTGAATTTTTTGTACTTTTACTGATTTTCTGCTTGTTTTATAACAGGTTTCAAACTAGCAATTCTACTGCCTCCACCTCTCAAGTGCTGGGATTATAGCTGTGTGCCAATACACCCAAGCCTTGAAAAATTCTTTGCAGTGCTGGGGATCAAAAGCAGGGTCTCATGCATACTAACTAAATGCTGTACTACTGAGCCCCTAGCCTGGATTTTAAACATTTTAGTTATTTTCTAGAACTCCTTGTAACAATCTAAAAGATTTCATATAGATACTGTTTTGATATTTACAAAGAAGAAATTTTTCTTTTCTTTTTCAAAAATTATTTGCTAGGTACTTTACACATGTTATCTGAATCCTATAACTGTAACAGTGGAACAGAAGCCCTGAAAAAGTGAAAATTTCATACACATACATACACACACACACACACACACACACACACACACATACACACACAAAATCATGTTTAAGAGCTGGAAATGTTGCTTAGTGGTAGAGTACTTGCCTAGCATATACAAAGCCTTAGGTTCAATCCTCAGTGCCTCTTAAATGCTTTCCCAGGAGACATGGTACAGGAACAGGCTGAAGTCCTGCTGTTGAGAGCTGTCTCCCCAGAAAAGGCATCATTTTACAGTTGTGATAACTTATGGTCTGGCTCTACCTATAGAATCTGTTTCCTGGCTTTGCTTTCAAGGCAGAGAGGTGAGAACTTGTACTCTTCAAAGTTCTGGCTCAAACTGTAATAAACCCATTTCTTTGCACCAACTCGTTTCTGGAGATTGTGTGTGTGTGTGTGTGTGTGTGTGTGTGTGTGTGTGTGTGT
>CABHPH010126105.1:879-14767 GCA_902168325.1 Peromyscus nudipes
AACTGGGGGGGAAGGCCTGATCTCTGAGAGAAGACTGAGCAGCCTGTTATGGCATCTGCTTGGTCCTTTTAATTACATCAGTACTTATTTACCCTGACTACAATTAAAAGAAACTTGATTGCTCATGACTGACTATTAAAAACAATGCTTTTAAGTTGAAGTTGTTCTAGCATCAAATACAGATTCAGTAAAGAAACCAAAACAAAATATCAATATAAGACATATATATGTATCAATTTATCCAAATAGCTTAAGTTTAACAAATTTAGCAAATACAAGGAGGTTAGACAACATTCTTAAGCCTAAATGTACCTTGGGTAAGGAGAAACATCTTTAAGTCATTGGTTTTTAACTATAAAAACTGTTTTTAAAAGATTGAGATCTCTCAAATGTCCTTAGTAATATCAACAATAAAGCACCTTTTTTACTTTAAGGGGGAGAAAACATGTCATCATTATAATCTTTTACTTAGAGGCTTGGATGATTTCTTTGATCTTACCTTTGGCAGCACGTACATAACCTGCCTGCTCCATTTTATTATGGCTGGTGCTTCCGGTGATCATCACTTGGCACTAGTATTTTTTAAAACTGCTAAGGTCCACCACTGCAACTAGACTCTTTGGAATTCTAGTCCTGCCATACATTTGCAAACCTCAGCTGTTTCCTATAATTCCTTTATGTTACAAAGTTTAGCTGCCAGAGCAAGGTATATTCCTGTGTATAAAAGCATTGATGTGCAGCTTTAATATTTATCAAATATCTTATTTACTAAACATATGTTGCCATAAATTCTCTAGAAACTTGCTGTTAAACACTTGGTAAAGACATAAGTACTTAGGTGTTAACCCGAGTAGATCTTTATAACCTTAGTAAAGGATGGCTGCCAGCCACATGACTGTCCACGAGATCACTAGCCAAGATGGAGGAAGCCATGTGGTTGCTGTTTAAAGCATGTTTTACTAAACAGTAATTACTTGCACACATTCACACAGTTGGATCCAACTTCCATGCATACGTACATACATACATACATACAGTTAAAGCTTGCTTACATTTTTAAGTCATATACCTGTTCATATAAGCAGTTTGCAGAATCATTAGCCATTTTTAAGATGAAAACCAACCAGAATTAACTTTCAAATTCAGTATTTGCAGGTATAAGAAACCATAACAAACAGTTTATTGACCTTTTATCTATAGAAATCTAAATTTGCATCAGTATTGTACCGGCAGCTTAGTCTCCCCGGTCCTCTGGAAGGACCGGGGGGTTTCTTTTTCCTTAAGAGGGTGAAGAGAGGAAACGGAAACGGAAATGGTCTTAACATCCAGAAAAGCGTTGTGAGCCTGGGCGAGCATATCTCTCCAGTTATCTAAAGTCAAACTTAAGGGGGTAGTTAGTTGGTGCCCCATATGGAGAGACAGAGAGGTAGAGGCAAAGGGCAGACTCCAAAAACACACAAAGACGACAAGAACAGACACATAGACATAATCCGCGCGGTGGTGATTTGGCTACAAAACCCGAAAGTAGGCACAGAATACAGATGCCAAATCACCAAGACAAAAGACAAGGACGTAACAACATAAAACATAGATCGAGCTCGTTTTAGAATGACTCTAATCACACCATGAATACTAAAAAAGGCGTCAGGGACATTTTCCCCATTTCTGAGCACTTTATTAATATCTTTCTCTTTATTAATATCTTTCTTTTTTAACTCTTATTCCTCTCTCCCTAAGGCCTCTCTTCAATTCTTTAATGAAGAGAATTTCTCTAGACAAAACCATGCCCATGGCTTATGGGACGACAAGTCTTACCTCACGGTAACCCACGTCGCACGAGTGATGCTGTCTGGGTGCCGCTACCAGAATGCGTGTTCGGCCGGGCCTTCTCTTCGTCTGTCGTCCGGTGAATCGCTGTGTCTCGAGGCCCCACGTTCGGGCGCCACTTGACCCGTCCAGCAGGTCCAGTTATTCGCGGGTCTCGAGCCAGGAATCACCTAGAAGCCAATGAGGGTGAGAAAGGAAGGGAAGCCTTGCACATATAATGAATGACAAGAGTCAGTCTGAGTCGCGTCAAGGCTCCGTTTATTGAAATGAGTGCTGCAGTTTTTATATGCTGAGGCTTCAGGCAGGGAGGGGGCAGGGAAAGCAAGGAGAGTGGAAGGTTATCAGAAGTCAGAGTGGTGGGGCGAGGTCTCTTTGGCCCCAGGCTCTTGCAGCTGGCTGATTAGCATCTGTTTGCAAGAAGAATGGGAACTCCTAAGGGAAGGTTAGGGTGAGGTCTCTTTGGTCCTAGACCCCTGTTGTTATTGAATGAGGCCTTTCTATGGTTAGGCCAAGGTCGTCTTGTTTTGCAAGACTCCAAGCAGGAAATTCCAAACATACTTGGATCAAACAGTCTGGGTGGGTCAAATAGTCTAGGTGGGTCTCCAACAAACAGTCTAGGTGGGTCTCCAACAAACAGTCTAAAATAGTCTAGGTGGGTCTCCAACACACTCTGCCTCTTCCCATTCTCATGCGGTCTTCATTTATCATGAACATTCCCTGTGTTTCCTCTCTGCACTTGATCCAGTTGGGATCTCCCGCTCCCCCAAGTTCTCTTTCCCTCGCCCCTCGCCCCTCATTATCCCCACTCACGTCCAGTCTGTTCATGTAGATCTTATCCATTTCTCCATCATTGGACGATCCCCGTGTCTTTCTTGGGGTCCTGTTTTCCAGGTAGCCTCCCTGGTGTTGTGAGTGGCTGACCAGTCATCCTTGTTCCACAACTAGTATTCTCCTATGAGTGGGTACATACCATGTTTGTCTTTCTGAGTCTGGGTTACCTCACTCAGGAGGATTTTTTCTAGATCCCTCCATTTGCCTGCAAACCTCAAGATGTCGTTGTTTTTCTCTGCTGAGTAGTATTCCATTGTATATATGTACCACAGTTTATTTATCCATTCTTCGGTTGAAGGGCATCTAGGTTGTTTCCAGGTTCTGGCTATTACAAATAATGCTGATATGAACATAGCTGAGCAAATGCCCTTGTGGTATGGTTGAGCATTCCTTGGGTATATGCCCAAGAGTGGTATAGCTGGATCTTGGGGGAGATTGATTCCCAATTTTCTAAGAAAGCGCCATATTGATTTCCACAGTGGTGCAGAAGGCTGCAAATAGATCCATATCTATCACCGTGCACAAAACTTAAGTCCAAGTGGATCAAAGACCTCAACATAAATCCAGCTACTCTGAACCTGCTAGAAGAGAAAGTAGGAAGTAGTCTTGAACGCATTGGCATAGGAGATCGCTTCCTAGATATAACACCAGTAGCTCAGACACTGAGACAAACGATCAATCAATGGGACCTTTTGAAACTGAAAAGCTTTTGTAGAGCAAAGGATACGGTCAACAAGGCAAAGCGACAGCCCACAGAATGGGAGAAGATCTTCACCAACCCCACATCGGACAGAGGACTGATATCCAAAATATATAGGGAACTCAAGAAATTAAACATCAAAATTCTCAACAGTCCAATTAAGAAATGGGCTATAGAACTAAACAGAGAATTCTCAGCAGAGGAAACACAAATGGCTGAAAGACATTTAAGGAATTGCTCAACATCCCTAATCATTAGGGAAATGCAAATCAAAACAACTCTGAGATACCACCTTACACCAGTCAGATTGGCTAAGATCAAAAACACTGAGGACACCTTGTGCTGGAGAGAAAACCCAACTCTTACAATCTGAGGGGCTATCATTATCAGTCCTGAGGCCACTATGTGCTTGGTCTCTGACATCCTTGAGATATTCTGGGTCCCCTTTTGTGCAATATTGCTAGATTAGCTTTCCAATACTTCATTCCATTGTATGATGGCTTTTTGTTGACTCTGTCCCATTTTTCTCCTACAAATAACATATAAGATGCTATACTTCTTAATAAATTTGCTTGGTATAAGCCATCAGTTTATGCAAGATCTCCCTATTCCAGCTTTTCTGTCTTCTTTATCTTCTTATCTCCTGGACCTCCTAATTAGCATTCTGTTACTGAAGAATGACCTACTGTCCTACTAGTCCAGATCATTGTTTTTACATATTTTTTTCTATTGGTTCTCTGGGAATTCACATCATGGACCCCAATCCCGCTCATATCCCAGTCCCTTCATATCTGCCCCTCATACTCATTGTGTGCCCCCCCAAAGAAAATTTTAAAACTATTATTTAAAAAAAACACTTCACTCCTCCATCTTTCCCACATCTCCAGTACCTCTTCATTCATCTTAGTGGCATTGGGAGCTGCAGTGTGTCACCCAGTAGACCCTTTTGTCCACTCTGCTTTACTTGCAAATGTTCATTGTAATAAGTTACTGATCTGGTTCAAGGTCTCTGACTTCTGGTACACCACTAACACTGAACCCTCACCAAAACTCCTCCTGGATATCCTGATGTTCGTTACTCTAAGTCACAGAGATCCTGCGGCCATGGTTCTGCAGGACCAGTCCCTTCATGTACTTCAGCAGGTCATGGATGGGGTAGATGCTGGGGTGGGACAACTCAAAGCCCTGGATATGAGTGGTGAAGTGTGGGGCCAACTCCCCTTGAGAGGCAGGGCCAGCTCTTCTGCTGCAGTGGCTAGCAAGAGCCAGGGGCAGCATAGGGCTGTGCTAGCTCAGTACAACCTTTGGATTTCAACAGGCATGGTTCCTATGATCCCCTGTGGTATCTTGGGCCAGGAAGATCAGTACAGACCCCAGCTGCAGCAAGACCACAGACCCAGTCATGGCCCTTGGCAACAGCTCTGGCCTGGATATCACCATGACCCCAGTAGCAGCCAGGCCACCCAGATCAGTATGCCCCCTGTGGCAGCATGGCCCTAGGACACCAGCATGCTCTCAGGTAACTGACCAGACCCCAGGTATCTACATAGCCCTCATTAGTAACAGGAGTCACAGATATCAAATCAGACCCTGGGTGCTCTAGGGCCATGGACCTTTAGGAGCAGCTTTGACCAACATGTCACCATGAAACCTGGTGGCAGCCCAGGCCACCCAGATCAGTATGGTCCCAGTGGCAGCATGGCCCCAGGACACCAACATTGCTCCAGGACATCTGCATGGCCTTTAGTGGCAACAGGAGCCATGGACACCAGCACAGACCCTGGCTGCAGTAGGACCATAGATCTAGACATAACCCTCAGTAGCAACCTGGGCCCTGATGTCACCATGGCCCTAGGTGGCAGCACAGGCCACTCAGGTGGGAATGGCCCCAGTAACAGCATGGCCCTCAGACATCAACATGACCCTAGGTGGCAAGAAAGTTATCCACATCAGCCTGTTCCTCACCACCTTTGATTCTTCAGTTCTGCCTCTTTCCACAGAACATGAACTGGTCTGCTTCTTTCTCTCCCATTTCTCCACCATGTATTTGCTCATCATAACGGTGTCTACCCAGTGCCTTATGATGCTGTGGATGTCTTCAGCCAGCCCAGGACCATGAGGACCCAGGTGAACCTATGTCTGTCTTTCACCAGTCTGGACTGTGAGGACCCAGGCAGGCCTGGGGATGTATTCAGCCAAGCTGAGGCCATGAGGACCTATGTGGCTGTCTTTTACCTACTTGGGCCATGAGGATCAAGACAGGTCTATAGATGTCTTCAGCCACCCTGGGGCCATGAGGACCCAGGCAGGCCTGGGGATGTATTCAGCCAATCCAGTCTTTCACCTGCCTGGGCCATCTGGGTCACCTTTTAATTGGCAGTAGGGGCATGGAGACTTTTTGGTGAGCCACAGCATTCACAAAGATTTGGAATGTGATATCTGGGACACTGCCTGAATTTTTAATACTTTCTCCAAGCACATCTAGCTCCATGAACAACTGAAGACTTACAGACTCAAGGCTTCACATACAACCATGACCAATCAGTAGTTGCTCTAACTTTGCAACTTCTGTAAATCCAAGCTTAAAAATAAAAAGGAGAAAAATAATAATATTTTTATATAGTCTGAAATTTTCAAACATATAAATGATGTATTTTTATCTTATTCACCCCCTACTACCTTGCTGTGGAATGTCGTTCTGTATGCTGTGACTATGTGTTGCTCTTATTGGTTGATAAATAAAGCCATTTGGCCTATGGCAAGGCAGCTTGCAGGCAGGCAAAAAATCCAGGCAGAGAGACAGGAAAGAGAAAGGCAGAGTCTAGAGAGACGCCAGCCAGCTGCCCAAGGAGCAACATGTAATGGGACACAGGTAAAGCCATGGAACACATGGCAAAACACTAGATTAATAAAAATGGATTAACTTAAGATATAAGAGCTAGCTAGCAAGAGGCCTGCCATAGACTATACAGTTTGTAAATAATATAAGCCTCTGTGTGTTTATTTGGGACTGAGTGGCTGGACACAGAACACTTCAGACTACATTACCTCCCTCTAGCTTCCCCCCAGGACCTACCAACCTGCCTCCCTCCCAACTTCAAGTCCTTTTTAAATTTTTTTACTCTTATAAATAACCTAAAAATAAATTGAGTCCAATTAGTGCTGATTGTGTGCAAATGATTGTCTTTTCTAAAAATCTAAATTGAGAAGCTCCATAAGCAGTCACATACCACAGAAGGGCTTCAGATTTAGTCCAAGCTAGTTACTAAATAAATACATCTCACAAATGCACTCTTGTAGATGTAACCAACCGCCTTATTAAATAATAAACACAAAGCCAATGTAAGGATGAAAGTCCAAAGAGGTCAGAGCTAAGAATCTTACCACTTTCCGCCAGCTAGCTTCTCCCGCCAGGAGATCTCTCCGAAAAGGGGGACTACCCCCTGTGTGTTCGTCTTTAAATAGGAGTTCTGTTCTGCCTTCTCATTGGTTGTAAACCCAACTACGTGACTGCCTTGTCACTGCCTCTCTGTACGGACCTCCAGGTCTCTATGGTTGGTATTGAGATTAAGGGCGTGTGTCTCCAATGTTGGCTGTATCCTTGAACACACAGAGATCTACCTAGTTCTGCTTACCAAGTGCTGGGATTAAAGGCGTGGACCACCACCGCCCCTTACCAAGTGCTGGGATTAAAGGCGTGGACTACCACCGCCCTGGCTTTCGCTATGGCTTGCTAATAGCTCTGACCTCTAGGCAACTTTATTTATTAACATACAAATAAAATCACATTTCAGTACAAATAGAATACCACTATACACTCTGCTGCTTCATGCTGTCACAGTGGATGACAGCGATGCAGATAGAGCCTCTACTCCCTAGAACCCAACAGATCCTGAGCACAGTGCAGATTCACAGAGGAGGCACTTGCTGAATAATTATGAGCTCTTCAGCACTGCATCCCTGACATCCGCTCCATCAGCTGACAATCTCCAACAGTTTGAAATAAGCACCACACACGTATGGCAACCTTCTTGGCCATTCACAGCCTCCAGTGCGTCCTTCCTCTTTTCTCTTCTCCCCTCCTCTCTCTACCTTTTCTCCTCCTCTCCTCCCTTACAGTCCATTTCCTTGCCCAGTTCCCCTCTCCACCTTGACAAATTCTGAGACTGCTTTCTCTTCCACAGTCCCTCTTCCCCACAAACGCTCCTCAAAGCCAGATAATTTGTGGATTTTAGTCCCTGCTTCTATTAGTTTTTCCCTTAGAGTATGTCACTTCTAATCCATAATTCTCATTTGACATCATTATTATCTATTTTATAAGAGCCTTATGTTGCCATCCTTTTCTTACCTTTGTCCTCCTCAAAAACAGTTTCCTCTTTAGATGCCATTTTTATAAGATTTTGTCAGCAATTTTCTTCAAACACAGTGATGAATGTCTACACTTTGGGAGTCTTTTTCTCTGACAGGTATGGGATTCCTAAATCCTAATTCATGTCCTTTAATAAGCTAAGAGTGCTAGTCAGATTTCCTTTTTTTTTCTATTGAATCTACTCATTTACTTTAGAACTGGTGCTAGTTCTTTTTCTCATTGCTGTGACAAAATGCCTGACCAGAAGCAACTTAGGGAGTGTAGGCTTTTGCTGGCTTATAGTTCAAGGGGGTCACTCCATCATGGTTTGGGAAGACACACCTGCAGAAGCAGGAAGCTGACCGGTCACATGCATACACAATCAGAAAACAAGAGAATGAACAGAAAGTGGAGCAGTGATATAAAGTCTCTACCTCTGCCTCAACCTACTTCTTCCAACAAGACTCTCCTTCCTAAAGGTTCCACAACAGTACTACCAGTTGAAGACAAGCTGGAACACATGAGCCTATGGGGTGCATTTTGAATTCAAACCACAACAGATTTCTAGCCTCTTTCCTTTGTCCTTACAATTCAGGAATTTTGCCAGGATATTTATAAGTGGGATTGTTGTAGTTTTCATTGTCTACCCTGGGGATGGGTGGATTTATTCAACCTAAAGACTTCGGTTGGAGAACCTGCCTTCTAATATATGCTAAACAATTACTTTTCTTCCATCTATTCCTTTTTTTATTTGTTTGTTTTTTCAAACTTCTAACTCACTACAATTTGCATATTGCCATAGATTCCAATCATTCATGTTTTCTGTTTGTACTATTTCAGTTTTATTATCCAGAATTGTATCTGGTCCTCACTAGCAACCACTCTGTTTTTTTAACAGATGAACTGGTATCTTGATGATTTCAAAAATTATTCTTCTTGAGTTCCAGGCTTTTCTTTTTTTTTTTCCATGTACTTAGTTCTCCTTGGGAGTTCTCTCTGCTTCTTTGCAAGTTCTCTTTGGGCTGTGGAAGCTGGCTATGTGTTCGCTGCACAAACAGCTTCATGATTTCTACATCAGAATTGATATGAGGTTAGGAGCTAACTAGAAGAAAATAGTGAAGATATAGATCTAAGCTGTATTTTCACAACAAGCACACAGCCTCCCACCTGGTCTAGGAGACTGATGAGATGAGAAATATGGGCTACATTAGGATGATATTAGGCATTAAATGCTGTTGTTTCATGTGAACCTCCTATCCTTTGACTGGGCTGTCCTTTCCTTTGGTAGTTTACTCCTTAGCCTACGACATCAGGCTATTTGTTCTATTGCAAACACCAAAATAAGTCAGTAGGTCAGTAATCTGCAGCTGACTCTGCTCCACGTGCCGAGCCTAGAGCAAACTACCTCCTTTAGCTGAAGGACAGTGAGCTCTCTCCTTCTTTGGTTCTCTGAACTCAATAACAGGCCTCTCCCAGTTAGGGTGCTGCAACAACAGCGTATCACTACAGCTCTGTCAGGCTGGTGTGCCCAGAAAGCCCCACCTGCATCCCCCCACCCCCAAAAAGAATAAATGGGAAGTTTGCTAAGTTTAGTCACTGCCCAAATCTGGAAGAGAAAGAGAAACCAGGTTCCTTTCTGACTCCAGCAACATCCCCACAGGTCCTTGGCAAATGAAGTGGCAGTCTGCTTTCTCTGGTACCACAGGCGTGCATAAAAAGGGGTCTAGAAGAGATAAAGTCAGGAGAATGCACTGAGACTGGTCACTGCCTCTTCAAATCCAGTGCTACCTTCTCACGACCACACAGCCCTCACAAATCATTAACTCTTCCAACCTGAAAACCAACAGCTCTCCTATTACCACAGTGTGGTGGTTTGAAAGATAATGGCCCCCAAAGGGAGTGCACTATTAGGAACTGTGACCTTGTGGAGTAGATGTGGTCTCGTTGGAGGAAGTGTGTCACTGTAGGGGTGGGCTTTGAGGTCTCCTATGCTCAAGCTACTCCCAGTGTCTCAGTCCACTTCCTGTTGCCTGCATATCAAGATGCAGCCAGCACCATGTCTGCTGGCATGCCACCATCTCCCCACCATGATGATAATGGACTGAACCTCTGAAAATGTAAGCCACACCAATTAAATGTTTCATGGTCATGGTGTCTCTACACAGCAATAGAAACCCTAACTAAGACACACAAGATGATTGACTGTCTACTCAATTCTTCAGTTGATGGGTCCAGACATCTGGAAATATTTATTTCATTTACCCAGTTTTTCCTATGTTCCTTCATGGGTTGTGAAATATAAACAAAAATTGTAGGTTCCCACTCTGATTTCTCTAAAATTCCTTTAAACATTATTTTCACAGACTAATGTGGTAGGGTTTTTCATTTAGTTAGTCCTAGTGAACAGGTTTTTTTTCTCTTTGTTAGTTTTTATAACTAGTGAAAGTAAAAAATATATCCACAAATAAAGAAAAGGATGAAAGGGACTGGAAAGATGTATCAGTGGTTAAATGCACTTGCTGCTACTTTAGTAGATCAGAGTTCAGTTCTAAGTTCCCAGGATGAACTGCACACAACTGTCTGTAACTTGAGCTCTGGGGGATCTGAGGCCCTCTTCCAGCCTCCAAGGGCACCTGGAGATGCCTGCACACACATGTACATGTACATAAATAATAAAATAAATCTTTTTTCCTAGAGAATTAAAACTATTGTTTGCCAACAACTTTGATAAAACCACCATGATCAAATGAGGTATGTAACACTTCATTTTATGTATACTCAACATATGTGTGTGTGAGTAGTCAGTATATGTATATGTATATTGTATAGATGCTCATGTAAATGCAGCTAGACATGTTTTGATTGCTTCATTGTTATTTGCTTTAATAGTCAATACTATGATATAAATAAACACTATCCAATTTTAAAAGATCCATCTATGTTTGACATTTGAAAAATATTAGGGAACTCTACAACATATACTCTTAAAACATACAACTTATATAAGATGTTCACAAGAAAGGGTGCTCAGTCATAAAGACTGAGGTTCATGGGAACTCTGTAATTTTCTTTTTTTTTTTTTTTGGTTTTTCGAGACAGGGTTTCTCTGTGTAGCTTTGCGCCTTTCCTGGAGCTCACTTGGTAGCCCAGGCTGGCCTCAAACTCACAGAGATCTGCCTGGCTTTGCCTCCCGAGTGCTGGGATTAAAGGCGTGCGCCACCAACGCCCGGCTGTAATTTTCTTGTAACTTTTCTAAAAGGTCAATAAAATATTCAGTTTTTTAAAAAGGTAAAAAGCTGGGCCTAGTGTCACATACCTTTAATTCCAGTACTTGGGAGACAGAGGCATCTATGAGTTTGAGGTTAGCCTGGTCTAGATACCAAGTTCCAGGACAGCCAGGACTATGTAGAGAAACACACACACACACACACACACACACACACACACACACACACGGTAAAACTAAAAGTTCAAAAAAATATTTACTTTTGATTACCCTATCACTGCCAAGATTTCTAGGTTGCGCAGGTATTGAGCCCATCTCAGCATGTGGCACAGGGGACACAGACATCCTCTGAGCTACATTCTGCTCTTCACACTTGTTGAAGACAGATGACACAACTCAAAGAATTCACACGTTTGAGTCTAAAGCTGACATTGGTCAGCCCCGATCCCACCTTCAGAGCCATTCTCACTAATCCATTTGAGCTCAGGATGTCCTTTCAACAGGAGACTGTTACTACCATTAGTTCTGAGACCACCGTTTCCTAACCATGTTTACTCAGACCATGCCTCCACCTTGGGGAAACTGTGGTGAATTCTGAAGTGAGGGTCAGTGGTATAAACTAAAATCTATTCCTATTTATGAACGCCCCTCATAAGCTTTCTATCATAGGTAGGAGGCACAGGCATAGAGCAGTTGCACACCTCTGGTGAGCAAGGGGAGGTAGAGTCTGTTTCTAACAATCTCAAGAGGTGCTTTGTCTTAACTCCACGATCTTGGCAACTCGGTGTGATGGTTCATGTGAAAAATAACAAGCTTTCTGTAAAGGACAAGTCTCTACGAAATTCCATTCTAAAAAATTCCTAATTGAACAGATATGTTTGTAAGCACTAGGGCATGATTTACAAAAACAGGCAGTGCCAGAGCCAAAGCCAGGTGTTCAAACAAAAACTTGTGCATGAATTCATAGCCACATGATTCACAAGAGCCAAGAAAGTGGAAGTCATTCAATTGTCTGTCAACTGATGAAATAATGAGATGTGGAGTGATCTGAGGCTGTAGCTCAGCAATAGAGCACCTACCAGCATTTTGAGTAACTAGCTTCAGTTTCCAGTACTACCAAAAAAAGTTTTAGTTGTATTTTGGGAGAAAGGGAGTTGCTTTTGGGGGGTGGTCATCAATCCAAGAAAAAGAAAGTTTTGCAAATAAAGTTCAAATTGTGAAAATCCTAACTAAATCTCCAGTTCCACAACAAGGACAAAGAAGGGCTCTCTGAAATTACAGTCTCATCATGCCAACATTGGAGCAACATTTTGAAATCTTGGTGAGTGCCTGCATGTAGATTTGAAGTGTCTTCTTCTCAGCTGGCTGTCCCTGCTTTTCTCTTCACCCTGTTTGGACACTAAATAGGTCACAGACCACTATTGTTATCAGTGTTCCACCTTCCAGAGGGAGGGTCTGCAAAGGTTCTGATGTGAGCATATGTCTACCATTTCTTCCTCTTTCAAATAAACTCTCCTTCCTTGGCAGAAAAATGGGCAGAAGTGCTGTGAGCTTTTGTCTGAGACATGAGTCTTCCTCTAAATGCTCACTGAGAGCATTTAGGCAAGAAAATAAGAGTTAGGCAGCCTGGGTTCAGATCCTAATACTGCCATTACTCTGTTATGAGATCTCATCTCTCTGAACCAATGTCTTCCCAAGCAAACAGAATGCAAAAGCAAAAGCAGAATGTGGACATCTCTATCCTTGTAGGTTAAAATCTTGGCTGAACTAGGAAGAACATAAATGATGGTTCTTTAAGATGGAGCAATGACTCAATAGCCAAAAGCACAACTCTTGCACAGGTCCCAGGTTCGATTCCCATCACCAACATAGTGGTTCACAACTATCTAGATCCAGTGAATCTGATGGCTTCTTCCTACCTCTGAAGGCACCAAGCATGCATGTAGTGCACATATATACACAGAGGCAAAATACATATGAAATAAATTAATAAATCTAATAAAAATTTATAGGAACAATTGTTTGTTGCAAGATTCCATGTCGATGAATTAAATGTGTGTAGAAGTCCCAGGTATGGTAATAGCCCAAAAAAATACATTTTTATGTTTCTCTTGAATTTTTCTCATGGCTTCAAATAAGAATGAAGAATCTCTAGCCAAGCGGTGGTGATGCACGCCTGTTGTGGGATGTTCTCTATGCTGTGAATGTATTGCAATGATTGATTGATAAATAAAACACTGATTAGCCAGTAGCCAGGCAGAAAGTATAGGCGGGACTAGCAGAGAGGAGAATTGGGGGAACAGGAAGGCAGAGTGGAAGGGATGCTGCCAGCCGCCACAATGACGAGCAGGATGTAACAATACCGGTAATAGCCGGGCGGTGGTGGCGCACGCCTTTAATCCCAGCACTCAGGAGGCAGAGCCAGGTGGATCTCTGTGAGTTTGAGGCCAGCCTGGGCTACCAAGTGAGTTCCAGGAAAGGCGCAAAGCTACACAGAGAAACCCTGTCTCGAAAAACCAAAAAAAAAAAAAAAATACCGGTAATCCACGAGCCATGAGGCAAAGTATAGATTAATAGAAATGGGTTAATTTAAGATAGAAGAACTAGATAACAAGAAGCCTGCCATGGCCATACAGTTTGTAAGCAATACAAGTTTCTGTGTATTTACTCGGTTGGGTCTGAGAGGCTGCGGGACTGGTGGGTGAGAGAGATTTGTCCTGACCGAGGGCCAGGCAGGAATAGAGAAAACTTCAGCTATACAGGCCTTTGATCCCAGCACTTGGAGGCAGAGGCAGGCCAATCTCTGTGAGTTCGAGGCCAGCCTGGGCTACAGAGTGAGTTCAAGGAAAGGCGCAAAGCTACACAGAGAAACCCTGTCTCGAAAAACAAAAAGAGAAGAAGAAGAAGAAGAAGAAGAAGAAGAAGAAGAAGAAGAAGAAGAAGAAGAAGAAGAAGA
>CABHPH010126105.1:16539-49376 GCA_902168325.1 Peromyscus nudipes
TTGTTTTGTTTTGTTTTGTTTTGTTTTGTTTTGTTTTGTTTTGTTTTTTAATCTCTGGCTTTCTTTTCCCTAAATGTCAGTGATGCATGAATTTCAAGTTCAAGGATGCGAAAAAGACAAAAATCGATGTCAATCTCACAGAGTGAGGCTCTGTGAAGATTAACCAAAATAAGCAATATACCTCGTGTTGATTGATGGATAAACTTAGACCCAAAAAAAAAAACATTTGTTAGAGGTGCCAGAACATAGAAACTCCTCAGGAAGCCAATGGATAGGAGGATTAAAAATTAATTTGAGGTTTTTACTTGACTAAGTAACCTGGAACTTGGAAGATTAAGCTAGAGAATTTTTGTTTATTTGTTTCTGTTTTTACAATTGGCTATTCTGTGTTCCTTCATTACAGAGACAGGAACACATGAGATCTACAAAGTCAACTTACAACAAATGTTACTTAACTAAGTGGCTATTTAATGTAAAGCTGGAAGTTAGTTGTAGGACTCTTAAGGGGAAGTTAATTAGTAAAGTAAATTTGAGAACCAACAGTTGAAACCTAGTAGGGGGACTCATTTATTCCTGTAATCCCAGCACTTTGGAAGATCATTAGTTCAAGGTCACTCTCATCTATAAACTGAGTTTGAGATCAGGTAGGCTACATGAGACCTGGTTTCAAAAACAAGAATCAAAGTGAAAGAAAATTTTTCTAACCAAATTAGTAATGATTTAGTGAAAACAGAAATAATTTCCTCATACATATAAAGACTGGCAAGAACCACTTTTGCACGGGGCAGGTGCAGAGAAATAGAGCCACTTACTCACACAAGAGCAGTCTCTTTCGCTAAACGTTGATCTATTTCTATTTGCTCTTTCCATATATGCAAGACAGCCAGATAGCCTCATTTGCAAGTGAAGAGACTGAAACCAAAAGTCCATACAATTTTCACAGTGCAACCTATTCCCTAGAACTTAAGGTTGGCAACTTCCCTAACTGTTTAAGTCAGGGGGACCCTAAAGAATACACACACACACACACACACACACACACACACACACCTCAATTCATAATGAGATGGAAGTATCTTTTAAAAGAAAGCATATTTCTTTTAAATTAGGTCAATAAACCCTATAAAATAAAAGGTATTTAAATGTATATTTAAAAACTAAGTATAGCCTAAGAATGTAACTCAATGGGTAGACTGTTTGCCTAGTATGTACAAGACTCTAGGTTTGATCCCCAACGTTGAAAAAAGAAGGATGGAAAGGCAGGGCGGGAGAACTAGATGTTGATAACAATATGGGAAGTATAGATCATTTTGCTTTTATTACTTAAAGTATTACATTCAAAATTAGGAGAAATGGGGTTTACATTTGACCATTTATAAACCTATCTGCTATTAGAACTTTGAATATCCCTTTCCACTTAAATCAGATTTTGTGTCTTTCCTATTAGCACAAATGTACAATGAAGCTGGTTAAAGTCTGTGTTTATTAGTACAAATGATGGTGGTTCCTTTTCATGGGTGCAGCTTAATTAAATCATGACACATACTGATTGCCTGTCTAGAAGTCTGGCCTGATGCACTTATTTATTCACTCAAGATGTATTTTGAGTGACAACCATGTTGGGGATTTTGGAGTGGCACATTCAGGTACACTCTCCTGAATATAAGATCTATGCTCACGTCTTTCCACTAAGGGGCAAATGTGTGAACAGCCCGGTTTTTCTGCCCTAGGGAAAGATGGAATTAAGTCTATACAAATGACTCGTCCAAGTCCACAAAGAATTTAATGCTCATATGGAACTACAGAGGGCAATACAAAGTTACATAGTAAACATTTCATGACTCCAACCTGTAATGATACTTCCAGAGTTTATGCTTCAGCTACACATGAAGACATGAACAAAACATATTGCTAACTCAGATGTTTGTTTGTTGCAATAGATTCAAATAGGAATTAGTTAAATGTCCATCAATACATGAACAATTAAATAAGTTACAGCATATCTGTGAACAGGTTACTACAGAGCTGTGGGATAAACATGCAAATAAGTACTCTAAGTGAGAAAATCAAAACTTCATGTATATATTAGTTCTGCTTGGAGAGAAGAATATACATGTATATGTATATACACACTTTTATTAAAATGGAAACACCAATAAGGCATTGTTAACAGTGGATGACACTAGGCAGCATTGCTGACTATAGGGAGACAGGAGGGAAAGTCTTTTATAATTAGCTTTATAACCTTCAGTAATTATTGAAATATATTACCATATGCATGCAACTTTTACCTTTTTAAAGAGGTCTTTATGAACTTCATAGTCCTTTCAGAAACTATTCTGAAGATTTTAACAAGAAAGATTGAATAAATCATAGCTTATAATAGCTTTCACATGCCCCCTCAGACACAGGGATCAGTACAGCAAAAAAGGGAAGAGAGGAGTACCCTAGACAGTCTCTGGGGCCAGGGAGGGACATCAAGTGCTTCTGGGATCCATGTTTCCTATATCATTTCCTTCTATGTAGCCCTAGTGATTGTGCCTTGTCCCTGAGTCAGCTCGAATTGTTTCCTCTGCCTTGTGACATTGTCCTCAATCTGTTGCATTTAGTCACTCCTGCTTCCCTTGTGCCCCTTCTAGTTCTGATGAATCCCTCTGTATTGATTAAAATGATCCATCCAGTCTATACAGAAAGCAGGCCCTGTGGCTTGGTGTGGGACAGTGGGGGTGCCAGGATTAACCTCACTAAACAACACCATAGAGGCATTGAGATGCCTTCCTTGCAGATACTCCATTTCTGTGTCTATGTCTGTGTGTGTGTGTGATACCCGTGTGTATAATGGCTAGTGGAGGACATTGGGTGTCTGGCTATATCACTCTAGTTTTGATCCCTTGAGATCTTTGTTCCCTTGAGGATCTCCCACTGAGACTGAAGCAATACTTTTCAGGCTAGGCCGGCTTGCCAGTGAGCCACCACAACCCACCAGGGATCTGATGATCTTTGTCCCTCGTTACTGGGGTTACAGGCACAAGCAGCCATTCCCAACTTCAACATGGGTACTGGGAATTCAAACGGAAGTCCTAGTGCTTGTGCAGCAAGAGGTCTCAACTACTAAACCGTCTCTGTAGGCCCCAATTTTGTTGTTTTTACACCTGCATTCTGGGCATTGAACTTATATCCTAGTATTTACAGAGCAAGCACTTTACCAACTGAACGATCTCCTCAGCACCCAGATTTTTCTACAAGAAATGTTAAGTTCAGAGTGGCTAGAGCCCACTGCCTCAGAGGAGATATGTGGCCTCTTATCAGTATTCCTATTAAGAAAATAATGGCATTGACTAATGACAGCTAAAGGTCATTGGGCTGGCAGTTGGAGGAAGGGGAGTGAGAGACAGTATTTGAAGAGCAAGCAAGATTTATTGAGACAGAGGAATAGCTTCCTGAAGTAGGAAGAAGAGTGGAAAGGAAAATGCCAACTCTGAACTGAATTTTGTTTATTGACCAGTTTGCTTTACTTATTTTTGTTTATTCATTTTGAGATTTTTGCAGGAGGAGAACATAAAATTTCTAGAGAAATGCTTACCTTTAGCTGAAAAGTCTTTGCAGAAGTCTGAGCATGTGAGTGGAGTCAGCATGAAAATAGTTCAGGCTCTGTGTCCTTCAGAGATACCATATGAAGTTTACAGGGCTAAATGAGTCCTGACCCACAGTACTTGAGAGTCTAATTGACGGTATGAAGATCAAAGTCAGGTAATATGGTGGCTTGGTTTCTGGCCCCAACCCACCTAGGCCATAGCAAGAGGAGCCAGTGGCCTCCCAGGCCCTTTTCATCTCCAATTAGATGAGAAGACATCAAATTGAACAGCTTGGATGGGCCCAGTATAAACTTCCAGTAATTAGCTGTGGCCTGGGAGATGGGGGAGATGAGGAAGGGAAAAAAGAACCCTGTTCCTTGTGCTTGTGGGGTTTCATCTGCACTCTGCATACGCCTGTGTTAGCTTCTCCCATAGGTCCACAGAGAGCTCACTAGTTCATATAAGAATCAAAACTTGGATACCCAAAAGCAAGTCTGACCAGCAGACATGTTCCGACATTCTGTCCAGTGTATTGTCTTAAAATTCATTGACAATATTTTTAAAAATGATTTCACCTTTTTTTAAAAAAAATCATTATTTATAGTTCATTTTGAAAAACTGGCTTTGGTAATTTTAAGGAGCTGTACTAAGATGCTTTGTAGGATGAGACTGAATTTGAACTTGTCTGCCATTTTCTTATTTGTTTATTTATTCTCTTACAATTTTATCTATAACTATGTCTCTCCTGACCTCCATTGTCTCGTATCCCTTTCTCCTCCTACCAAATCCCTTCTTCCCAAATCTTCCTCCTACTTTGACGTTCTTTCTAATTTTATGTGTATGTGTGACCCATTGCATTTAACTAGGGTAGTCTGCAGGAGCCTGGTTAGGAGTCATTTGCTTGAGTAGGGACAATGTAACCAATGTGCAATTTTCCTATAAGTAGACTGAGCCTTCTGGAGTTGGGAAGTGTACTGAAAAGGCAACACAACCTACTACTAAATTGTGTGAAAGCAACAATTTGTTACTTTGATGCAACCCTTACTCATTGAATAAAATATTCCTTGTTTCTGCTCTGGGAAGTTATTTTCCCCTCAGCCATTACGTGCCCCCAGACTCAATAAGAACCCATTCTAAAGCTATTGGAAGAGTCAGCTTGGAGACATGTTCACGGGGCTAAGTCGCTACTCTTTCTCCTTCAAGTTTCATTTGCTCATTTTGTCTTTTATCAAGCTCAGTGTGCCTCATATGGACTGCTCTCCTGGTTTTCTGTTCCTCTTTTCTTCTACACTTATTCACTAGGAATCTCTTTTTCTTTCATTTACTTATGATCATGTACATCAATTAGGAGTGTAACATTGTTTTGTTGCTCAAATTCCTCTAATTTTGGCTATTGACACAATCTCCTTTTGTCTTTTCAAAGTTCCCCCAAAACAGTTTTTTAAAGCTATCCATGTTTTGAGCACAACAAAATGTTTAGTACAAAGGGTCTTAAAATCTAAAGTATATCCACAATTGATTTATAGATGTTGGGGTCTACATAAGAGGCTGGGGGGCTAAATGGGAAAGAAAATGGAAAATGTGTTCTTCTCTTTTAAGGATATGAAAGTCAGGTTTTTTATTATTTTTTATAAACTGTGTGTGTGTGTGCGTGTATGTGTGTGTGTGTGTGTGTGCACTTGCGTACATGCATGCACATATACATGCTCCATAGCATGTGTATGGAAGTCAGAAGAAAACTTATGAGAGTCGGTTCTTTCCTTCCACCTGTGGGTCCTAGAGATTGAACTCTGTTTACCAGACTTAGTGGCAGGCACTTGCTTTACCAGGGAAGTCATCTAGAAGGCCCTGAAAGAAACATTTCTTTAAAATTTCATATGCAACTGATCTCAAGATTACAAAAAGTTACAAGGGTAAATCAGGTCTACAGATACCAGTAAGCAATAGAGTGCTTCAGTAGCATGCATGAGGCTATGGGTTTGATTCCCAGCACTGAAGAAAAAGGGAAAGAAAAAAAAAATTCAAAGAACTCCATGACCACAGACCCAGATACATCAGTCATTGCTTGTCTGTCTTATTTTATACTTTATCTCCTTATATATTTTTCTGACCCATTTGAGAATAAGGTGATACACTATAACCTTTTACCCTTACACACTTCAATGTATCCTTTCTAAGAACATGGCCATACTCTAATACTCACAGCTCAGTTGTTAATTGGAGAAATTTAACACTGAGGCAATCCTGGAATTCAAGGCAAGAGTCTCTCTCAGGTAGTCCAGGCTAGCCTCACACTTATTGCCTCCACCTCCCAAATACTCTAATTACATGCCTGCCTAACCTACTGTCATATTTAAAAAGAGAAATTTGTTCTGTATAACCATGGTTTTATTTTTTTAACGAGGAACAAAAAATTTAAACATACTGAGCCTGATAGAGTTTAAGTGAGCATGAGAATCATATACAAAAAAATACCCAGAATAGGGTCAGCAAGATGGCTCAGCAGATAAAAGTGTTAACTCAATTCACCAAAATGTAAAAGGAGAAAACCAATTCCACAAAGTTGTCCTCTGACCTCCACTGTGGTGTACACTGTGATGCACATGCCCCACCCATTCACACACAATAATAATAATGCTTTTTAAAACTAGAATGAATGCATGTGACCTTCTAGCCTCTAGACTTATTTAAATTTGCTGCTCTTGATTTTAAGCTGTTAGGGTGAAAAACAGAACAGTTAAGCTGAGTGTCAAGACAAAGAAGTTGGCCTCTATTCTTAGAAAAACTAAGGACTGGAGGAAGCCAAAGAGATATGAAAGGCACCCACAGGCTTCCCTAAGAGGCCACTCCCTTCCAACTGCGCATACCAGGGGATGAAATCAACAAGCTGAAACTTGCAGGTGGGGGGTCAAAGACCTGAAGTTGAATTTTTTTAAGCCATTTTTGCAAGAGGAAAGTGGAGACACCTAAGTTGAAAATTCCTCTTATAAAACATCAGAGCTTAATCTTAGTTCAGTAGCACAGGATAAACAGCCTCCAATGGTTTGCACATCTACATGTGACTTCGTGTTTCTTATTTCTGAGCTATTGAAACACTGCTGATCCACGCCACTGAGATCCCAGGAGCTTTCCCATCTTCCCAACCCCCAGACAAAGCAGGCGGATCAAGTCACGCCTTTTTCACTGTCACATGAGTGCAGATGAGGTTGATGATTTTCACTGCCTGTGCCAGGGTAGAGCCAGAGACAGCAAGTCACACCTGACAGTGCTCATCAGTTTTCTAGGGAAAATGAAATGGACATGTTTGAGACATGTTTCCTGCCTTAGATTTATATTTTCCTAAAATTGCTATCAATTCTTTTTCTTTTTCTTTTTTGATACAAGGTCTCAAGTATCTCATGCTGGCTTCAGACATGCTCTGTAGTGAAGGATGACCTTAAGCTTCTGATCCCCAGCCTCTCCTTCACACATGACATAATTCCAGGTGGCTCATCTGGTACTGGGGATTGAACATGGGGATTCTTGTAAACTAAGCAAGTACTCTACCAATGAAGCTACATTTCCAGTCCACAATTCTATTTCTTGTGGATCCAAGCTGTCAGTGCCAGCCACTATTGTGCTGCTCATGATCAGCACAGCAAATGGAAACAATAAGTATAAAGCAGATTTAAAAAAGAGAGAAACTAGAGAGAGGATCTGCTCTAAATCAAAGTGCACTTTATGGTATAGAAGTTGTCATAATGCTAAAAGCTGAGCTTCAATCTTCCAGCAAAACAAGCAGCTGTGAAACCTGTAAGGAATGAGAGCAGTTGTGAGTGATGACAGCAATCGTTTTTAGTAGACTAGTCACTTCTTCAGCATGCTCGGCATCATGCAATGAATGTGATTATTCTGTTTCATCACAGAGAGGGCACTAATGTAACATCCTAAGTGGCACCAGAAGCTTTGCTAAAGGCATCTGTCCAGGCTCTAACACTGGGCCTTGGACAAAGGGGAAGCCTCTTATCCCTGTCATCTCAGGTTTTCTAATCCTAATAGCCCAGCAACAGAAATAAATAAACCTTAAGTATGAGCTGAGTCAGTATGAAGAGAAGCATTTGATATCATGTATAAACCAAATGAAAGTGTATGTACAGGATGGTTCGAAGTGGTTAACATTTTTTATGCTTGTCATGGGTGGACAATAGCCTGTGAGTATCCTGCAAACATGCATATCATGTTTGAAGAATGAAATAGCAATCCATGTATGAAGTACCATGAGCTGGGTCACAATAATTAGCCTCTGTCTCATGAGTAATGAAACTAGGGCTCTGAGTACAAAAAGCTCATGATAGTGACCAGCCTAATGCCCTCAGTCTTGGCTCCCTCACATATCTGACTGACAGAACACAATCTGCAGGGTTGGTAAGTGAGTCAGGGGATGGGAGTTGTAAGGAGAATCATGCCCACAGGCCTCCTTATGGATTAAATGAGACATGGTGAAGACCTCCATTCCCAGCTACTGCTGAAATGATAAGCAATGGAATCTGTTTGGTCAATTCAGATAGCATTTGCATGTTCAAGTGTGGTATAAGAAAGAGAGCTCTGCAGGACTCCATAGAAAAGTAGAAGGAAGAAAAAAAAAGGTTTGGAGGGCAAGCTAAGAATATTTGCTACTTTTCTTTCAATATGACCAAGTAAGTATCTGACAAGATGCAACTTAAAGAATGAAGGGCTTATTCAGGTTTAGAGTTCAAGACGTTTCAAGCCATAGTGTTGAGAAGGCATGGTAGCAGGAGTGTTGGGCACTTGACCACATCACATCTGTAAGCAGGTAGCATATAGCAGACAGGAAGTGGTTCAGGCTGTAGAGTCCCAAGGTCCACAGTTCCCAGTAACTCATTTTTCTCCAGCAATGTTCTACCTCCTAAAGATTCCACAGCCTATCAAAACAGCACCAACCACTGAGGATAACGTGTTCAAACACAATCAAACCACAGCACTAAAGGCAAAAGTTCAAGGTTAACACTATGGATAGAGAATGCACCCCTAGGCCAACTCCTCCATGAAAACAGAACCCCTAAGTTCTTTCTGACCAGAACAGGCCATCATATTTCAGATCCCTAATAGTCTCTTATCCAATTTGCCTTGGACAGACTCAGCCTCAGTTTACCCCTTGGGTGTGTGGACATCTCTGCTTTTAGCTGATTAGATTTCCCCAGTTCCTGGATCTACAAATGCCTTGCCTGCTAGACTAGATGTCCTCCAGAGCCAACACACCTTCTAGTCAAACAGAAAAAATGTCAGACTTCACGAGGTGACAAGCTGGCTGCCTGCTGGGCCCTCCTCTCTTCTCCATGATACTCTTTAGCTTAAAATGTTAATTCTAAATTTTAATGAAAGAAAAACATTTCTATGAGTATGTATTTGGCCAAACTATCCTTCCTATGAGTGATTTGAATTTGAAAGTTTTAGAAGAAGGTTTTGGAGCACAGTTAGAGGAATGCTTGCCTAACATGTGTGAACCCCTGGGTTCCAACCCCAGCATTATATAAATCCAGTATGGCGTACACACCTACAGTCCTTGGGAGGTCAAACAAGAGAATAAGCATAGCATACCAAAGGCCAGACTGAGATACAAGAGACTCTGTCTCAAAAAAAAGTGAGGGGTTTTTACTTTGCACCCATATAAACTGCAAGTTGTGAGTTCCTCCCAGCTCAGCATAGGCAGTATTTTGTTTGTCTGTTTACTTGTTGTGTGTTTGCGGACACACATTTAAGTATGCATGTGGAAATCAAAGGACAACTTTTAAGAATCAGTTCACTCCTATCTTGTTGAGGCAAGATGTCTCTTGTTACTTCTGCTGCGCTGCAGCTATGTGGCTCCACAGGCTTCCTGGTGGTTCCCTTCCTGCCTTAGGAGTGCTGCAACCACAGATGTGAGCCACAGCATCTGGCTTTTTACATGGGTCCCAGGGACCAAACTTGGGTCATCAGGCTTATGCAGCTAACATCTAGCTCTTGTACCCACTGATCCATCTCTTCAGTTCAGGCAGTATTTATCTCACGTGTGTATCCCAGGAAAGTGAAAGGCCTTAGAGTCTCCTGTAGGCACAACTAAACCCGCAGGAAATTCAAGTGCGTGGAGGGGCAAACATTCCATCTCCTAGTCCTATGAATAAAAATGTAAAATCTAATCTATTTTTGTTAATAGTTTCTCTTCCAATATCTAATGACTAGAAATTTATTAAAATTCTTCACACTGAATCCATTGTCCTGGAAACAAAAGTGAGTGGGAGAGGTGTATGCCCTTGGAGACAGGCGACTGTGCTGTGGTCAGGCTACAAGAGAGCCCAGGGTTCACAGACACTCCGAGCACTGTTGCTGCTCTGAGTCACCAGAATTGAACAGTTCTCTTACCCAGAAAGGATAAAAGTGGTCCCCTCTCTGACCTTTGCTCATTGTCTAGGTCCTAGGATATCTTAAGGGACAATTTTCATTTCTCAGAAAGTTCTTTTTATAAAAACAGTCATTTGAAAAAAGTCATTAAATTAATTTAAGAACTACTGAATACCTGTTAAATGCCTCAAGTCACCAATAATAACAAGACAAAAGTTCTTCTCTTAAGGAAACTAGGTCCCACCAAGTCACAAACATCCAAACATTGAGGTACCTGTCAATCATGGGAGAGCTCTGAGATTCTCGACAGGGAGAGAATGCAAAGTCACTTTGCCTTTTTCAAAGGACAGGAGTAAGGAAGGAACTCTGAAGCTGTGTGGTTTCAACAAAATCAACTAATGCCTCTGAGCATTAGCTTCATCATGTGCAAAATTGAGAATTAATAAGCTCAAGTTAACCATCCATAATGTACAAAGAGTCCTCTATGAAGGTGAGCAGACCTAAGTTTAAACTCAGCTCTGTTTTAGTCACTAGGAAGGCTAATTCTGTTGCTCAGCCTCCTCATCTGAATGAGGAGTGTAGGACCGCCCATCTCACAGAGCAGCACTAAAGGACAACAGTACAGTGGGTAGAACACGATTCCCACACATCTTACTCAGGGAAGAGCAGAGGTCACTCTCATTCTGTGAGGAGGGACAGGGAAGTATGACATTTGCTAAGAACCGTTGGCTCTGCACTAGATTCAGAGGTTTTGTTTGTCTACTCATTTTATACCTATACATACAAACTGAAAAAAGAAAGTTAGAGGGTTTTTAGTAAAATTAAAATGATTTTCAAACAGATAAAAAATCAAAATGTGGCAAAGAATTTATTTTACATATAATGGGAAAACTAGAAAGAGACTTCAAGTGAGGAACTGGGAAGAAATTCATCGGGCAACATGCTTGCTGTGTGAGCATGAGAAGCTGAGCATGAGTCACCAACACCCACGTAAAAGCCAGGTCAGCTGTGCCCCGCTGGGAAGATGCAGAGACAGACAGATTCCAGGAACCTGTTGGCCAGCCAGTCCAGTCAAATCAACGAGCTCCCAGTTCAATGAAAGCCTCTGTCTCAAGTGTGATTTCTGGCCTCCACATGAGCACACGTAGACAAGTAAACCCACATACACACACGCACACCACACACAACTACAACTGATTCAAAGAAATTCGTTTTAAAACTCAACGAATTTATAATAGATGAAAAACTGACATCCACAGGTATATTATTTGGACAAAATATATTTTAATTTCTGTGTTTTAGAATCATTTACATTACTATAATTTTTATATAATTTACAGTATAGCAAAATGGCTAAAAGACAACAAAAGAGTCAACTGCTTCAGAATCAGATTACCTTCAAGGGCTACAGATTTTTCTTTGTTCAACTGTTTTCAGAATAATTTTTACATCATTATGATTATCTTCATCTGCAGTGGAAAAAATGGAGTCATTCCATGAGTGTGTGATGACAGAAAAAGTATCAATTCAAACTCACCTGGATCCAAGCACATCCAATTCGGGTGCCACTACTTGCAGTGCTGGGCTATGCTTTGTCTTTCGCATTGCAGGGATGAACAGCCAGTACATGCGCAGGGAAGTCTTCTGCTGCGAGACCTGCAATGAACTCAAAAGCTTCTGGGAAAAGGAAATTAGCAAACAGACTTGTTACCGAGAACTTGAAGAAGATCGCCAGGAGAAAAGCGCTCTGAGAAAGTATGTGGATTGCTTTTCTGTCCTAAATTTCCTTGGGAATATACGAGATGTGGTGAGGGGCCCAGTTCTTTTTCATCACTCACTGTTATAAGGTGGGTGATGGATTCTGTACTACAGAGGGAGGAAACAAGAACAAGATATGGAGAAAGAGAAGTGTACTAAACTCACAAGTCCCAAAGAGGTATCTCCACACTTGCTCAGCACATCAAAGAAGGAGCAAGTTTTAATCAGAACCTAGGAGCCAGGAAGAAAGAGTAAGCCATATCCTTTGGGGGATTTCCATGCCAAGGCAGGAAAGAGAGGACAGTTCAAGGTAGGCTGGTTTGAACAATCCCAGTGGGCTTCTGGCTGGCTAGTCCCCAGTACTGGCTCTAGGCTGCTTTCCAAAGGGGAGCATAGTGGCAGGTATGGAAGTTGAATATGGAAAAAAAATGAAGCTACAGAATTGGGTGTAGATGGTTTGGAGATCGGCTGAGCCTTTTGCTAGGACAAGAATGTAACTCGGTTGTTAGAGGGCCTATCTAGAATGTACGAAGCCCTGGGTCAGATCCCAACACCAAAGAAGGTGTGAGGCAAACACCTGTAATCCCAGCACTGGACAGGTAGAAGCAGAAGGTTCAGAAGTTCAAAGTCATCCACCTAGGCTACATGAGACCCTATCTTATAAAAGGGGTGGGGAACTAGTCCTGGGATGGGCAGTCTCTCTCCAGCCAGGGTATTCTTAAAAGAAGTCAGAACATAAAACACAGAAGGTCAGAAACCAAGGTTAATAGAACCACTCATTCAATATTGCCAGTCTTTATGGGGTTTCTTGGGTACATCTACAGCCTGTTTCTCACTCAGCTGTCAGCACTGCTGATGTTTTAGAGCCAGAGAACTGCTTGCAGTGGAAGGCTTCCTTGCCCTTTGTAACATGTTCAGTAGCATTTCTTGCCTCAAAAAATTGGCTGTCAGCAGGATTCCCATTTCACATTGTGGTAAAGGTACCTGGAGGGCAAAGTGGTTCCTATTGAGAACCAATAGCTTACAGATATCAACAATACTTTCTTCAACACAGACAAAAATCAAGTTTTGGGTTGTCCAGAAAGCTCAGCAGGTAAAGGTACTTGTCACATAAGCCTGAAGACCTGTGTTTGATCACCATAACCAATATGAAGGCTGAAGGAGGGAACTGACTCCACAAAGTTTTCCTCTGACCTCCACATACATGTCATGATATATGTACCCACATATACACAACATGCATGTGCACAGGCACACATACACAATAACAATAACTAATAATTTGAAATAAAAAGGTTCTGTTTCCTACAATTGTTTACTCAAGAGATGGATGTGGTGATACAAGCCATAATCCTAGCAGTTAGGATGTGGAGATAGAAGGATTAGAATTTCAAGACCATTCTCATCTACCTACAGAATTAAAGGCCAGCCTGAGCTACATGGAGCCTGTGTCAAAAATAAATGAATAAAAATAAGAATAAAGAAAAATCCCTTCTTCAGCTCTTCACAATTATAATCCCAGAATAGAAGGCCAAACTACCTTTCAGGGTTAGCTTGACAGGTCTGTCTGTATGAAAAACTAGTTCACGAAAACCTTCCACATTTGGAAGGACACATATTAAGAGTTCGAGGGGAAGGTAAAGCAGTCTCTCCCGCCTGCCTCTTCCCAAATATCCAACAGCCGCTTCTTAAATAACTGATTTCCTGCCTGGCTCTTATCCTGCCTTACCATAGGCCAAAACAGCTTCTTTATTAAACAATAGTAGCAACACATATTCACAGCATGCAGAAAGACCATCCCATAGCACAGTCTTTTTTTTTCATTAACAAATGAATTTCTTGTTTTAGTTGAGAGCCTACTGAAAAGGGATCATTTATTACAAAGCTGAGCAGCAGGAACAGCTCAGCTCCCCAGAGCCTGTCCAAGTTCTTTACCCCTAAAATAGGAACAGTCCCATTGAGACATAGGCTCATCAATGGGACGTTCACTCATGTAGTCCAGAGTGGTCTCAAACTGGCTACATATCTGAGGATGACCTTGAACTCCTGATCCTTTGGCCCTCAGCACTGGGATTACAGGCATGAGTCACCACATCCGGCTTTCAACATCACTTTCTAAAAGGTTTTTAAGCCCCAAAGAAGAGCCTCCCTCCATACCTAGAGAAAAACCCTCTTCCATCCACATCCTTAACAGTGTCATTAACACACTGACCTTGCTTAGAGGAAGCAGGCCTAGAATGGTGTCTGGAAAGCAGCTGGCTTCCAACAGCCCTCCTTATCCCTGCCTCCTTCTTTGTGTCAAACTAGTGTGAAGTCTGAAGGCTCTCCCTGCCCAGTGTAGTCCCTTCTCCCTGTTTTCACAGTTCCTTCCCTAAATCTGTTTTTGAGATGCATAATGCCAGGCATGTGACGGAAAAACTGCAAGCCTGATTAGATCCTCACTGCCTCCCAGTGACACACTATCCCTTGAGAATCTCACAGACACCATCACCCTGCTTTCTAGTTACACCTAGTTAATTCTACTTAGGAAGGAGAATCAGAATATCTAGATATTAACTGCCACCCCTACCCCGACAAAAGAATCTAGAACAATAAATAAACATGACTTGGTCTCCATTTGAAAAGTGAAACCAGTATTTCTAGACTAAAGACAAAAACTTTAATACCAGCTATACTGCTCTTCTCATGTATTCAGATCTCATTTTTAAGATTTATTTATTATTTATATGTGTGTGTGTGTGTTTGTGTTTATGTGTACACAAATGCAGTGCCTATGGCAGCCAGAAGAGGGCATCCAATACCCTGAACCTAGAGTTAGAGGCAATTGTGTGTCCTCTAACTAGGTTCCTTTGCAAGATCCTTTGCAGTCCTTTGCAAGAACAGCAAGTACTCTTAACTGCTGAGCCATCTCCCTACCTCTTTTCATCCTTTAGTTGATTAGATCACAAATCAGTTTGTCATCTTAGTTTGTGTGTTCTGCTGATCCATTTGCCTGTCTGTCCCTTTCTTCAAGGCTGTGTTAACAATGGTAACTGTATCTTTTTTTTTTAGACAGGGTTTCTCTGTGTAACCCTGACTGTCCTGGAACTTTCTCTGTAGACCAGATTGGACTCAAACCCAGAGATGCACCTACATCTGCCTCCCGAGTGCTGGGATTAAAGGCATGTGCCGCCAGTTCTTTTGGCTAACCTACTTCTTTTCTCATTTTTCCACAGAAAATTGATTGATTATTTTTTAATGATTGATTTTTTTTAATGAAGTCTTGCTATGTTACCCAGGCTGTTTTCAATATCTTAGACTCAAGTAATCCTCTTGCCTCAGCCTCCCAAGCAGCTGAGACCACATTCACCAGTTGTTTCACAGTCAGCTGGTTGATGACTACAAAAACATTTTCCTGGGATTTCCTGGAGTCCAATATTAATTTAGGAAGGCTAAATTAAATTTGATGAAAGACTACCTGTTTGTGTCTTCACTGTTTTTCTACTCTATTTCTGTTCTTTACTCACTTGCAAAAGTCATGGGCTTCTTTGAACAATATTTATGAGAAACAAATGAAAAACTCACCAATGGACCAGCAGATATGGAAACAAATGCATTAATCAATTGTGTGTGTGGTGTCTTCTCCTCAGGCTTCGAGAAGAATGGAAGCAGAGGCTGGAGAAGAGACTGAGAATGCTGGACAATCCTGATGATAAGGGAAAGCAAGCTAACCCTGAGAATTGAGTGCTTCTGGCAAACCATCAAGGGCATCTTTTTCTAAGAGGAAAAAGACTTCCAAAGAGTTATACTGACTTCCTAAGCAGAACTTTCCCTCTTTGTTCTTCCATTTGAGAAAGAACATACATGTAAACCCTACTCTGTGTTAATGGGAACTGTTATCCCGCTCAACCCTCTCCACACAGAGGACAGGGTGACTGCAGGGGTGGGATGCTTGGATTGCTTAATGTAAAAAGCTCTTTGAATTAGCACCCCTCCCCATGCAGTAAAGGTGGTTCTGCCTTCTATCCCCATCTTGAAATCTAAATGCTTTCCCTGAGCTTGCTTGAGGCAATGACCTTGATGGAATCTGGCTTCTCCACATCTCCAGAAACTGATCACAAAATCGTTGTCTCCTTTCTTCCTTTTGTGTGTATACAGAGATGCCACAGCCTGCAGAAATAAAACTAGTATGAATTTTGAAATTTTAACAATATGATTTGAAAATAAACGGAATTAGTTTTCTCTTCCTATAAATTTGGGCTTTTTGATGATCATGTTTTATTTAGGCACATGCAGAGGAAGTAGAATCCTGCTGAACAGTCTTGGTTGGCTCACCCTCATCCTTGCTCACCTCAAAACTGTCTGCCCTCTGTCAAGTCCTTTCACATTTGTCTTAGTCAGCTCCAGTATCCCCAGACACATTCCAGAACTTTGAGTCATCCTCACTTAGCTTCCTGTCTGGTCCAGAGCAAGTTTGCTAGACAAGTGGCATTTACAGCAGCGCGGATGGGGGTTCCTTTGTCTGAGGTTCCTCGAGGCAGGACGGGAACAAAAGATGTGCCAAGGCACATAGGTGGCCAGAGGGAATAAAAGGCTGAGCCCAAGACACTTAGACAGTCACGGGGAAGCCTGCTTCCCTCTGCAAAACTAACAACCCTCATTATGGCCAAGAACGATGTGCATGGCAGGAAGGGCTGGAGAGACTTCCACCATCCCCCCACAGTGAGATTCAAAAGGCAGTGCCCAGGCCTCTCCTGTGGGCTCTTATTCAACTTACATTCAACAAAAAGACTGTAAACTAGTTCTGAGAAAAGCTGAGCTAAGTTCAAAAGAGGATAATCATGAAAAAGAACTTTGATAAGGACAGAGAACCATGGGAATAAACATCAAGATACCTGACCACATATGTGAGTCAGAAATCTTCTGAAAATATGACAGTTAAAGGGAGACCTAACCTGTAAAAATCATTTCACTTTGTATGTACACACCAACATATCACATTACAGACCCTAAGTACATACAGCGCATGGCTATGAACAAGGAAAACAGAACAGGGAAGGTGCAGAAGTGAGGAAAAGCAGATGGGGGCCTGGGAAGCTGTAGAGAAATGTGTATCTGTAACAGAATGAGGAGAGAGGAGGTGGGGACAGGAGCCCCTAGAGACAGGCTTCTTATCTACAGGGTGATAGCCACTGCAATTTATAGGTACAGGAGTTGATTGCTTGGATTTTCATTGTTGATTTTTTTGTTTTTCAGAATGTGTGTATGTGTGTGTGTGTGTGTGTGTGTGTGTGTGTAGGCAGGGTCTCATACAGGTCAGGCTGACCTTAAACTATATTTAGCCACTGATGAACTTGAACTTCTGACCCTCCTACCACTGTCCTCTAAGTACATGGATTATATGTGTACACCACCACACCCAACCTAACTTTTCCAGATTTCTTGATAAATGAAAACACACACACACACACACACACACACACACATTTATTTAAATATATATAATTTTATATGCAGATAATTATATCACATTTGTTGGTTGGCTTTCCATAACTGTGGAAAAAACTCACTGTATCTGCTGGTCAAGCAATGTATATAACATTTTCTTATACTTTTCATGCGTATTTGTTCATTTGCTTGTTAGTCATTCGTTTAACTTGAGTTTTAGGGCTTAAATTCAGATCGTGCATTAGAAAATGCTTACTAACTGATCTCCCCAAACTTTCATGCATGATTTTGACTTTTGCCAATGAGTTAAAAAAAACACATAAAAATGAATGAAGTCTATGAATAGGTAGTCTACTCTTAAAGCAAAGGAGAAACACAAAGAGGCCTAGGTCCCAATGTCCCTTTCAAGGACATCCCCCTAATGACAGAACTTCCTCCCACTGGGCCCTACTTCCTAAACATTTTACTTCCTTTCAGGGCTAGAGGACAGCCCATTAACACATGGGCCTTGGAGGGCACTCGTGATATAAATTGTAGCATTTTGTATGCAGATATAATTTGGGGAGTTTGTTTGTTTGTTTGTTTGTTTGTTTGTTTGTTTGTTTGTTTGAGACAGGGTCTCACTATGTATCCCTGGCTGGCCTGGACCTTGCTATGTATACAAGGTTGGCCTCAAATTCACAGAGGTCTCACAGCCTCTGCCTCCTGAATGCTACAACCCCACAATGAGCACCTTTATTACTGAAATTTTCTACCAACTCCTTTGTCCTTGTTTGCCTTGGTTTAGAAATTCCTTTGTTTCCCTATTCCCTGCCATCATGGACCTTCACACCCTAGCAATTTATATTAACAATTTTCAACAGTTTTCTGCACATTTACACAACCATGAACACACACATCATATAAAAGACTTGTGTGAACATGTTCCTGTGAACATAATACATAATTGAATCATATTCTATTTTTCTGCATCTTGCATTCTTCAATTGTGTAAACCCCAAGACTTTGCCACTTGAACTGTAAAGCAGTGAAAACTCTTATCCATGGGTCCTTTAAATTAACTTGATGTTTTGTACCAGAAAACAGATTCCTTAGGATGGGAAACACATTAAATAGCATTAGAAACAGAAATTTATTAGAGTACCCTTCTCTCAGTATCCCCAGCAGTAAGTGCTGCTGTTTTTGGTTTTTTGTTTTGGTTTGGTTTTTTGCTGCTGCTGTTGTTGTTGTTGTTTCAGACAGGGTTTCTCTGTGTAGCGTTGGAGCCTGTCCTGGAACTCATTCTGTAGACCAGGCTGGCCTTGAACTCACAGAGATCCACCTGCCTCTGGCTCCTGAGTGCTGGGGTTAAAGGCTTGCACCACCACCGCCCAGCTAAGTGCTGCTGTTTTGACCTGGAGACAAAGTGTTATCCCATTGTTCTTTCAGCCTCTAGTGACTGTGGTTACATTTCATTTGCTTATTAATTAGATTTCCTCATCTATAAAATGCTTTGTATACCCACAAACCATTTTGCTTTATTTGATTTTGTTTTGTTTTGAGGGGGTTTCATTGTGGCCAAGGCTGGCCTGTACCTTTCTATGGGTCCCAAGATGACCTCAAATTTCTGGTCCTACTGCCTCTACCTTTCCAATGCTGGGTTACAGGTGAGCACCACCAAGTCCTATTTATTTGGTTAAGGATTCAAATCCAGGACTTCCTACCTGCTAAGCAAGCACTCTGCTGACTGAGCTGTCAATACACCAATAGCCCATCCCATTACTAATTTTCCTAATGTAAGTCTTTTATGTTGAAGTATATAAATTATTTAGACATTGAAAGTATATAAAGTGCTAAATTGTTATTCTTATTAGAAATCTAAGGGGAAGATCAGATCATTAAATACTCATTATCAAGTCTAAAAAGTTTGAAGCCATAAAGGAAAAAAATTAACATATTTGTCTATATGAAAGTGAAAATCTTTTATGTGGCAAAATGGACCGTGAACAGAGTAGCTTTGGCAGCTTTTCAATTTTAAATGATCATTTAGCTGCAGCTGGAAAAATGGGTTTAAGAGATGACAGGAGATGACTTGGAGATGAATAGAAGGTAACTTCTGTGTTTACCATGATCAAGGACATGAGCAAATGGAATGCATGGGTCTTGCAGATTGGTTGGATATAGTGAGACACAAAACATCTAAAAATACAGGTGTTCATTTATCTTAACCAACACTTATTTAACATGAGCTAAATAAAAAGAATATGAAATCTAAAAGCTGCTGAACTGGTTCTATTAACAACCAAATTTACTAACCAGTGAGGACTGTGTATGGTGCCTAGCCTCCTGGGCTTCAGGTTCCTGGGGGTAGCAATGAACATAGCATTGTGCCTTTCCAGATGGTTGGATAGATTATCAGGTGTAATGTTTCCTAGCACAGGACTTGGTGCAGGGGGACCCTTGATGTGTCTGAGCTCTCATCTCCTCCACTCTTCTGTCTTCTGTCTGTCACCAGTCTGGGCCCATGGAAAATACCCTAGAGTAGTGATCCTAGGCACGCCTACCAGTCCCAATTGCCTAGAAAACTATTTTAAATTCATAGGTTTCTTGGGCCCTACTCTCAGAGACTAATTTGCTGATCTGATGTGGAATTCCGGAACTGTGTTTATATCAAAATACATGGGAGACCCTGATGCTCAGCTAGACTTGGAACCAGTTCTCTAGAAGGTATAAAAGGGAATGAGGGGAACTACTGAAACAGATTCTGTTGGTTAGACTAAAGAGGAAGATAAGTGATGCTCCCTGCAGGTGCAGCCCAGGGAGGGCCTGGTCAACTCCCAGAGTGCATGAGGTCAGCCTTGGAAGATCAACTAGCAAAGGCAAGAAATGGCCTCTGTCTGCCAGAATGGGGCTGGAGGATGGGGAAAGGAAGCATAGGCTGAGTTAAGTAAGGGAAGGTCCTTAAAAGCTACCGTAGGAGTTTGGTCTTCATCACACAAGCAATGGAGACTCATCAAAGGTTTCTAAGCAGGCTGGTAACCTGCTAAGAGCTTGTCTTAGTAACTTAGTGAGGCAACGTTGGCAGCAGAATGGAGAATACACTCTACAGGCATGAGGGATTGCCTTTGCTAAAACTGTGATTATCCAAACAGCTTTATTTGGAAAATACACCACTTCAGCGATCTTGAACTCTGTCCAAGGCAAGTGGAAGTACAAATAAGAGTGGGATCTTATTTGTAACAAGAGGCAAAGTTCACAGCGTGACCATTTACCTTTATACGAAAGTTGTTTATATGAGAGCTTCTGGTTAACAGCTTCAAACTTGCATACTTTTATCACAAAATTAATTAACACTTTCCTTTTAATCAGGTCTTACATTATACCAATTTAGATGTGAGATCAGCTGCCCTGCCTCCCCCCCCCAAAAAAAACCTAAGTGAATTTTACACCTAGCATTGTTGATACTGAAGAAAGTACAACAAAAGGCCCTTTTTCATTAGGACAGCTGAAAAATATCACTCTGTATTAGTTGACAGTAGAATTGAAAGCAGTAAGTGTCCCTTTCCACAAAGTAATTTAGCAGCAAGATTGCAGCGCAGTGTACCTGCTCCCTGGGATATTTTGGAGCAAAGGAGCTGAAATGCAAAGAGATACAATGGTGTTCACAGGCAGCCCAGTTGCTGGAGACATCACCGTCTGTGGGAGACAGGCGGGAGACACTGGTTAGGAAAGATTTACTGTCCTGGGCTGACAAAGGAGATGGGCAGTACACAGTCAGCTGGGCAAATCAGAGGATCATTTATAATACAACACTGGGCAACCCCACCCCCACCCCAAACACCATGACAAAGTGCAGACCAGGCACAGGGCCAGGCCTCCAAACAAGACCTTGACAAGGACAGGAGGGGGTACTTCGGGAAGGAGCCCAGGTCCATTCCATTAGCTCTGACTTATGCAATATTCTTTTTGAATATACAGACTGTAAAAGAGAAAATGGAATTATATCATTAACATGAGACTCTTACATCAGCTTTGGCTGTAATGAGTTTTCTTCTAAAATAATAAATTACTTGCATGGTTGTAGCAAAAAATAAAAATCAGGAAAAGAAAAAGTATACAAATGACCTCCAGGCTGCCAGTGGCAGGAAACATGGCTGACATTATAAAGATTAGTATTCATCATCATGTACACTCAAAAAGATAGGCAAGTAATTTTTCAAAACATGGTGTTATGTCCATTCTTGTAACCTGTTCTGTTTTAATGTTGTAGACACATTAGAACTGAAGGAGTAAGATCTGCTTTTTGTTACTGTTGAGTACAATGCATCTAGATGAGGATTATTTACTTGCTATTCCTTCAATTTTTATTTATTTATTTTTGGGAGTGTCTCAGTAGCTGACTCAGAACTGTGAATCCTCCTGCCTCAGTCCCCCAGTGCTGGGATTATAAACCACTACAACTGGCTCTCTTTTCTCTCATTTATTGTCTTTTTGGCTTTTCTCTCCCTTTCCTTCCCCTTCTGAGTTCAGGCTGATCTTGAACTCCTGGTATTCAGCCTCCTAAGTTCTGGAATTACAGATGTATGTAAACCATGCCCAGTTTACAAAGAACTTCAGTCCTGCCAGACAAAGTGAGATGTTGTCCCTTAAAGATATCTAAGGGAAGGAGAGGTCCTATACTACAATGAAGCAGACTTAGTATATGATCTGTGCTATGTGACAGAGGTAAGAAATGGGGCCCATATGGCTTAGGCTATGTGATGAGGATCACCTTCCTTTCAGTAAGGAAGTAGTTCTTGGCTAATGTGTGACCTAGAAGACATTAAGTTGCTCATCTCTCCCCTTACTCCATGCCCTGGCATGAGGCAGGGTAAGCCGTGTGTAATTTTACTGTGTTTACAATCTTCTCTGCTTAGGCCCCAAAGGATCTGGGTGCTCTAACAAGGAAAAGCCAGAGTCTTGGCTTGGGCTGAGACCATAAGAAAAGAGAGATCTCCTTCTTCTGGATCTGTTTACAGTAAAGATGGAGGTGCTGTCAGAATACCTGAGCCTATGGGGGACACTCTCAGTCAAACCACCACACTTGCCATTCTATTTCTATCCTCTGTTACCCACTGTCCTGTGTTATTCACAATTAAACACACTGAGTCCAACATCACTTTGTCCCTTTTAAGTACCAGTGACCTACAGAAAGCTAAGTACCTGAAATGCAGCCTAGGGCAGGACTCTGACTTTCTTCACTTGGGTGGCTCTAAATATAATGATGAGTGGGGAACTCAGATATGTTGCCTAAATTCTCATGCTTCACCTCCCTGTGAAGTCTTGTGATGGGGAGGACTACGCCAAGAGATTGAGTTTGGGTGTTAAAACTTGGTTTTTAAACAAATGAAAGAGGAAAAGAAAGTGTAGCTCAGTTAGTAGAGTGCCTGTCCACCATGCAGGAAGCTCTGGTAGGATCCTTAGCACCATAGAAATCAGACATGATGGCACCCAGCACTCAGGAGTTGGAGGCAGGAGATCAGAAGTTCAAGGTTATCCATGGCAACAGAGAGAGCTTAAGACTACCCTGGCCTATATGTGACTCTGTCCAAAAATAATAATAGTAGTAGTAATAAAACAGAAAAGATTAATAAAAGCTCACTTCATATAAAGTGTGGCCTAACCAGGTTTTTCTCCCAAGAATTTTTAGAAGATTAAATTCACAGTATTTTATAGTAAATATTTAGCAATAAACAGCCAACAGTTAATGCATCCAGGGTGCAGCAGCAAGCTGGGAGAGTACTTAACAAATGAGAAATCTACAAATGTGGCTTCTAAGTGCTGTTTGCTGGACTGTGATCTAGACTCTAACACAAATAACCAGTTGTTATTTGTAGAGCCTGGGGATTAAATGCCATGGCTTTAGAGTCAGGCAACTCTGGGAGTTAATCTCTGTGTTGCCACAGAACAGGCCAGTTCGTTAACCTCTGTCAGCATCAGTTTCCTCATTGCTCTGGCTTGGATAATGAATGTCCCCCCCAAAGAACCCGCGTTAAAGGCCTGATCCCCAGCCTGCTGCTGTGTGCTGGTGGTGCAGTCTTTAAAAGGTAGAGCCTAGTAGAAGTGCTGAGGTCATTAGGGCTGTGTCCCAGAAGACCTGTGAGACCCTGCCCTTTCCTCTCTCTCTCTTTCTTTGCTCCCGGGGGTTTAATTATTTATTTATTTATTTTATTATTAGTGGGGAAGGTCATAGGGCAGGTTTAGAGGCCAAAGGAAAACTCTGTGGAGTCAGTTCTCTACCTTCACATGGGTTCTCTAGGCTAACATGGCATGCACCTTTCTCAAGGAACCTTCTGGTCACCCAGCCCCACCCTGACCCCTGCTTTTGATGTAAGTGATTTTACTTTCTTATGTGTTCCCACCACAATGTGTGCCTCACCAGAGATTAAAACAATGAAGCAAAGTGATCAGGAATAAAAATAAAATCTCCCAAACTGAGAACTGAGAGCCAGGTTAAATCTTTTTTCTTGGCGGGGGGTGGGGGGGTGGGGGGTGGCGGTGGCGGTGGCGCATGCCTTTAATCCCAGCACTTGGGAGGCAGAGCCAGGCAGATCTCTGTGAGTTCAAGGCCAGCCTGGTCTACAGAGCGAGTTCCAGGACAGGCATCAAAACTACACAGAGAAACCCTGTCTCAAAAAACCAAAAAAAAAAAAGAAAAAGAAAAAGAAAAGAAAAGAAAACAAACTTTTTTCTTCATAATTATCTCAGATTGTTTTTAATATAATGTCAGAAAGCTGGCTAACACAATCACCTTCTAGATGAGGTAATAAATTCTATTTCACAGGAATTCTGAAAGGATTATATGAAAAACTATCCATTTTCTACTTTAAAGCTGAAGTTCTGGGTGGGAGAGATGGCTCAGCAGTTAAGAGCACTGGCTGCTGTTCCTGAGGACTGGGGTTCAGTTCTCAGCACCCAAATGGTGACTCACAATCATCTGTGTCTCCAGTTCCAGAGAATCTGATGCATTCTTCAGGCCTCCATAGACACTATGTGCATGTGGCGCACACATGTAGGCAGACACACACATAAAATAAAATCTTTTATTTATTTTAAATATATATCTTAGTAAATACATCTTTTTAAAAATAAGCATATTGAGATGACTCTCCTCTGAGAAGCCCATACCCACATTTCCCAATGTGACTGTTGTTTTTAATAAAATCTCAATCATTCAATTTACCAGGAGCCAGGTGCTGGGGTGAAAGCCTGTGAGCTCAGAGAGGCAGAGAAAGCACCCAGCCGACCTTCCTCCTCAGCTGATGTCCCAGAAGCCTCTTCTCTCTCCTCCAGTCTCAAACAAGTCCCCTCAAACTCAATGTCTGCTTCCTGTGAGTCTCTCTATCCATCCTCCTAACTCCCTCTTACTCTCTATTGTTTTTTTTCTTAATCATCCTGTGTTCACTTCCTGTCATCTGGTTGCTTGCTCCACATCTTGACCTATGGTTGACTTTATTTAATCCTGTTTACAATATTCAAGCAGAAAGCTCTTGGATTAAAGGTGTGTGCTAGGGCTGAGCCACACCACAACTAGAAAGAGTTTTTTTTTTTTTTCAGTAAATAATGCAATCTCAGGTTCACAGTGTGATCAAATTTCCTGAAACATAATTTCTTTCCTTCTTGCATCTTTCTTTTTACCATAGCATTTAAGATCTCTTAATAAACTGCAGCTCTTCTTCAAAACAATAAATATATTGAAACAATTTGTATTTAATCTTTTTTGGTATTTGCTTTGTTTTGTTTTTTTTTGAGACAGGGTCTTTCGATTATGTGTCCCTGACTATCCTGGAACACACTTATGCAGGCCAGGCTGGCCTCTCACAGAGATCCCCCTGCCTCGGCCAGCTATATACAAGGTGTGTGTGTGGGTGTGTGGGTGTGTGTGTGGGTGTGTGTGTGTATGTGTAGTGGTTGGTGAGTGTATATATCCATGTGTGTGCATTTGTGTGTGTGAATTCAGACATGCACGCCATGGGACACATGTGGAGGTCAGAGAACAACATTGGACATCCATCTTCACTTTCCACCTTGTTTAAAACAGTGTTTCTGGATGTCTCTATCCATCACCATGGGTGTGGGAGAGCTATTCTCAATGGCATGGGCCTAGGAGAGCTTTTCCCCTCATCTGAGTGGGGTGATCCCAGTGGCCCAGACTGACCAGCTCATCCACCACCAGGCCTACATCCTGGGCCTTAGGTTGGTCCACCCTAACATCTGCCCCATCTATGACCTGCTGGAGTGCATGAAGGAACTGGTCGTGTGGAACAATAACAGCAGGATCTCCATGACTCGAGGCAACAGCAGGATATCTGAGAGGAGTTTGGTGAGGGTCCAGTGATGATGGTGTGCCAGAGACCTTGAAACAAACCAATGATTGATTGCAATGAACATTTAAGGGTGGGGCTAATTGGACAAAAGGGTAGAGTGGGTAACACACCACAGTTCCCTATTTTATTTGTACTGAAATGTGATTTTATTTGTATGTTAATAAATAAAGTTGCCTGGGGGTCAGAGCTAATAGCAAGCCATAGCAGAAGCCGGGCAGTGGTGGTGGCGCACATCTTTAATCCAGATCACATGACAGGCAGATCTCTGTGTGTTCAATGATACAGCCAGCATGGAGACACACGCCTTTAATCTCAATACCAGCCATAGAAGACCTGGAGACCTGTATAGACAAGCAGTGACGAGGAGGTCATGTGGTTGGGTGTACAACCAATGAGAAGGCAGAACAGAAAGTCAATAAAAAGACAGATACACAAGAAGTAGGTCTCTTTCTGAGGGGAAGGACGACAGTGGCAGCGAAGGGTAAGAAAGGTTTTTTAGCCGGGCATTGGTGGCGCACGCCTTTAATCCCAGCACTCGGGAGGCAGAGGCAGGCAGATCTCTGTGAGTTCGAGGCCAGCCTGGGCTACCAAGTGAGCTCCAGGAAAGGGCAAAGCTACACAGAGAAACCCTGTCTCGAAAAACCAAAAAAAAAAAAAAAAGAAAGAAAGGTTTTTGAGTATCAGCTCTTAGCTACTGCTCTGACCTCTTGGGCTTTTAACTCTGAATTTGGCTCCATGTTTCTTATTTAATAAGACTGTTCATCTACATCTGGTGCCCAACGTGGGGCGCCATTTGTAGCTGGAGCTTTCTCCAGTCCTGCCTGGCCTACAGTCAGGACAAATCTCTCTCACCCGCCAGTCCCACAGCTGCTTAGACCCAACCGAGTAAACACACAGAGACTTATATTGCTTAAACTGTTTGGCCTAATGGCTCAGGCTTCTTGCTAGCTGTTCTTATATCTTAAATTAACCCATTTCTATTAATCTATAAGTTGCCACATGGCTCGTGGCTTACCGATATCTTAACATCTGCTTCTCATCGTGGTGGCTGGCAGCGTCTCTCTGCCTCAGCCTTCCACTTCCCAAAATTCTCTTCTCTCCTTGTCCCACCTATAGTTCCTGCCTGACTACTGGCCAATCAGTGTTTTATTTATTAACCAATCAGAGCACCACATTTAACATACAGAACATCCCACAGCAGTTCCCTATGCCACTTGGATGAATGAAGAGGTATTGGAAAGACAGAGGAACAAGGTGGGTTTTTTGTTTGTTTGTTTGTTTTGTTTTTAGTTAATTTTCAGGGGTCTAGACAGGCATGCTGCAGGGGTGAGAGGTGGATATGGAGGGACTGGAAGGTGAATAGGATTGGTGTACATGATGTGAAATTCCCAAAGAATCAACAAAGAATTATTTTTTTTAAAAAATAGTGTCTCTGTTGTTCACTGTTGTGCATGCCAAGTGAGCTGGCCTGAGACCTGCCAGGGATTCTCCTGTCTCTACCTCTCATCTCTACTTACGAATACTAGGATTACAGATGTTCAAGCTAAGTGTCTGTCTTTTACACGGATTGTGGGGATTTGAACTCAGGTCATCATGTTTGCAGGACAAGCTCTTTTACAAACTGAGCCATCTCCCCAGCCCATATGCTATTATTAAGACTTAAGCACAACTCTGTCTTGAAAATTCCCACACTTCCTCTTGTTTATATATTAGTGCAATACCCTTAGAAACTGGCTTTGCATCAATTCCTTACTTGGTCCTGCAAGGTAACTACAAACAGTCATAGCCCAGGCATTGCTGTCTTCATTTTGTATCTATCTCCTTTAAGCATCTTACTCTCTGTTTGCAATGTCCTGTTTCACACAACTAAATGGTACTTAAAGATCTCCAGTCATTGTCCCCACTTGTAGTCAGTCACATCAAGTTCCAGAAACAAGATTGATAAATTCATTTATAATAAGGAATACCTAGGACAGACACCACTACCATCACCCCACCCGAAAAAGTGAGGTCGGCTAATTTTAACAACAAAACTAGTTCTGCAGTGAGCATATAAAAAGTATGCTCACAATGAGAAAGGAGGTTTCCCATGTATGCTCTGAGCAAACAGAAGACAGCGTGTTGACCTGATATGAAGTAGAACTTTAAACAGACCAAAGTTCACATTTATCATGATTTAAGTCAACTAAAATACTGTTCTTTGATAAATCTAAAGTCTCCTGCTTCCTCTCAGAGTGGAACCTCATGAGAAAGAGACAAGCAATTCAAAGACTACCAAACTGACTAGCATTAACATATGAACAAGTTCATCTGAATCTGGATTTCATTGCAACAATTTCCGGTAAGGAATATTTGAACTGAGTAGCTCAAAATCAACATGCAGGCTGTTAGGTGCCGTCTTCTACTACAGCAAAGGCACATGCAGAGCCAAGTTTAGAAGCAAATGGTACTTGGTGAGTGTGGAGTCAGCATAGCACATACCACACATTGTCCTTTAGGCTCTCTTCCCACACTCCTGGTATGCTACAGCCTCCCACTGCCAAAATGAATGTTTCCCTTAGACATGCTTATCACACTTATCTATAGGTAGCCTCATTTACATCGCGTTGCTTTTTTGTAGACATGTCAGGGTCATTGTGGTTCACCTTTGTGGATGAACACATTTTCCTCAGCACATAGTCACCTCAGATCTGAGGGTGAGTCATTGGTTTTAACACTATGTCTCATTCACTCACCTTTATCCACTTTTCAATTGAGTGTGACCAGCCACCTCCAGAGAGATGGTGTCTAAATCTGCTCCTGATTTTGGTCTGGACACTTTTGTAAACTGTGAGAAAAGTCCACCCACAATAGTAATTAACAGGCTGTCATTCAATCCAGCAAATGTTTATTTCTTAAGGCATGTGTGACTAATGTCAGGTATTTATGGCATGCTTAGTTGCCTAAGTGGTGTGCCCTATGTGTTATTCTTTTGACCTTTGATTGTTCAGTGGGAACCTTTACACATCTTTCATCAGTGGGGCATGAAAGAGTGAGCTTAGTTCAGAGTAGGGTTAAGACAGTCCTAGGAGGTACAGGTGAGTTAGGGGAAGAGAAGGTGTTCTGCCTTGGGTGGATCTCAACCACATATGTTGTGATTTTCCAAGATCATTAAATGAAGAGGCAGCAGTCCCAGATACTCAAGCCTCATCATGTGAACCTCCATCATTCAGCACCCAGTGTCTGCCAGATATGCTGACATATCAGAGGCTTTCTGATAATTGCTACCACCCATGAGTCTAAAGGATCAGACTTGATTGTACAGGTGGCTGTGCATATCTAAACCCACTGGGGGTTTTTGCTTTGTGGTGTTTGTGTGTATCTGTGTGTCTCTGTCTGTGTGTATTTGTGTGTATCTCTTTCTCTGTATCTCTGTGTGTGTGTGTATTCATTCACATATGTGTATGCATATGTGTGGAGCATGCCAGAGATTGATGTCTGGTATCTTCCTCAATCACCCTTCACCTTACTTACTTACTGACTCAGGTTTCATTGAGCCTAGGGCTCATAGAGTCAACTAAACTGGCTGGCCAGCAGGTTCCTAGGATCATCCTGTCTCTAACTTCCTGGCACTGGGGTTATAGGTGTGCTCTTCTGTGCCTAGATTATTTTGTGGGATCTGTGGATCTAAATTCAGGTCCTCTTGTTTGCACAGCAAGCCCGTTACCAACTGAGCCATTTCCCCAGCCTCCAACCTCAGTTTCTCTACCACATACCCCATGGACGGCTCAGCCAAAGCTCAGTCACAGCACCAGTGTAGCTTGGGGAACATCTACTCAGAAGAGGAAAAAATTGTGTCAGCTGCTCATCAGAGGGGACCACCTGTTGTCTGAAGCAGACAGAGCATTGTTTTATTTTCCTGATGGTCCACTAACACTGTGCCTTCTAGTCCCTCTTCTTGCAAAGAGACCTTCCTAATCCTACTGATCCTTTTGTTAAAATGTAGTGTAAGGTGACTGGAGAGATGGCTCAGTGGTTGAGAGTGCCTGCTATTCTTCCAGAGGACCAGAGTTCAGTTCCCAGCACCTGTACTGGGGTGGCTCTCAACCACCTGTAACTCTAGCTCCAAGGAATCTCCCTCTTCTGGACTCCACAGGAATTACACATACCTACACACACTGACACATACACAGACACATAATTAAAAATAAAAATAAACCTTTTTAAAATGTTAATAGAATACGAATCATATGAAATTTCATTTAAAACACTATATAGCATTTATTGTACAAAAATGCATAATGTCAACCATTGGCTCATCACCCTTGCACAGGGATCATTCAAATCTTTCACATATTGCTGTAATTTAGTACAAATACTTTCAAAGATCCCATCCTCTTTTGCTGGTAAGCTGATATATCCTTTACCCCCAAACTCACTTATTCAGAGAACCCTTCCAAATCCAGGGCCCTGTTGTGCCTGCCCCCAGTCTCACATTAGCATGTGATGTGGCTGTTCCATGGGTATCTGTCACCCTCACTTGGACTGTGAGCTTCATGAGGGCAGCAGTCAGAGCCTAGAGCAGTGGTTCTCAATCTTCCCAATGCTGAGACCCTTTAATACAGTTCCTCATGTTGTGCTGACCCCCAACCATAAATTATTTCATTGCTAATTTATAACTGCAATTTTGCTACTGTTACGAATCAGAATGTAAATATCTTATATGCAGGATATCTGATATTTGACCCCCAAAAGAGTTGAGACCCACAGATTGAAAACTTCTGGCCTAGAATAATGGTAGGACCCCAGTATACACCATTCCATAAGGAATTAAATGAAGAATTAATTTAAAAAAATGCAGTTCTGCCTGCAGTCCACCTGTAGGAAATCACTTGATTCTGTGTTAGCCTGAATTCCTGGTCTTCATCTTAAGAAAACTAGAGCCAATAGTGAAGTGGTTTCATTTTTCTCTTTTCTCAAGTACAAAAACAATTTTGCCACAACTATTAATTTCCACTTCACTTCTCACAAAAGCCAACATTGACTATTCAACTATAAATAATAGATTCTCCTTTGAGTTTACTCTTCTAAGGTTTCGATTAAATCTAAGAACAGACTGCTCAAGCATTTTGTTCTGTCTGTAAAGAAATGTAAAGTGGAACTACTTTTGTACAAGCTAGTCTGCCTGATCCTACCACATCTGCAGGGAAGGTCCTTGTCTGGAGTTAGAGGTGGCGTCTAAAGATGGATTTCCCTGGAAATTGAGGTGAATCTGAACCTGCCACATTCATGGGAAATTCTGTCACACCTGACTCCAGGAAGCCCCTGCTATGGGGCCAAACAAGATTGATTCAGAAAAAGACGTAGAGTTTGTTTTGATTTGAATGAAGTGTCCCTCATATTCTCAGGTATTTGAATACTTAGTCCCCAGTTGGTAATACTGTTTGAGAAGGCTTAGGAGATGTGGCCTTATTGGAAGGGACCAGGCCAAATTTAGTATCTATCCTTGGTACTCATGATGGTTAATTTTGACTGTCAACTTGATAGGATCTAAAGTCAAGTCTCCTAGACCTGGGAGACAAGCCTCTGAACATGTGTATGACTGAGTTTCTATACTGGATTCATGAAGGTAGAAACTAAGTGTGGGTAGTGCCGTTGCATAGACTAAGGAGCTGGACTGAATAAAAAAGAGAAAGTGAACTGAGCACCAGCATCCATCTCTCTCTGCTCCCTGACTATAGATGAAATGTTGCCTCTTGCTCCTGTCTGTGCTTTCCCACCTTGATATTCTGTACTCTCAAACTGTGAGCCAAAGCAAACCTTTCCTCTAGTTTCTTTTGTCAGATATATGTCCACAGCAACAAAAAAAAAAGTAGCTGGCACAATGCCAAAACCTTTGTTCCACTTTACTGAGTATAGTGTTCACTGCTGCAGTTTCAGAGGCAACCTCCATTGTGATGACACCATTGATACCGTGTACACAAAGATCTTCTCTGGTCATTCTGCACCATGTACAAAGCCATAGCAAGTGGGAAGACTTACAGCCTGTGATTACAAGACCTTGGCACACTTGACATTTGATTACCCAGGCTGTATGTTAACTTTGTAGCTATCTGAGAAGTGGTCTCCCATGAAGACCAAAACCACCTGGTGACACAGAAAATGTACCGTGAGCCATGTCATGAACATGGCCAAGCATCTCATGTAGGTAACATCTCCAAATGGCAACCTACCCTCACATTCTGCAGTTTCTCTTGATTATCAGGGGGAAAGCTAGGGTTGAATGCCCTATGCCTCCAAGTATAGCATCTCCCAGGACTCTTCCAAATCCTGCCTGTCCCCATCCTTCTCACAGAGAATGTGATGAAGAACACACTAATCTCCTGGATCAAAGGTAGGAACAGAAAGAAGTGCAAAAGGCCCCCACTGCAGGATCAGCGCGTGCTGAGATAACTCTTCCAGCTCTCGGCCCAGAAGGTGATGAAAGACCCAGAGGCGCCTGCTGTGAGGTCACCGTCCAAACCTCCTTCCACCTGTCCTTCACCGTCACTGTGTCCAGCCACTACCCCACTGAGCCAAAGGTTCCAGTGACCAGAAGCCATCTCACAGTCCCACACTTCCCATCTATATGCTGGTTTCCCAGTTTTGTAGACACAAATGTGCTTTCATCACCTCTGCCGCAGTTTCCCTTCCACACTGTCAGCCTGACCCTCACCTCCCCTTTCCTTGGCCACAGCGTATTCATGTCTATGGCCACTGTCTAAATGCTCCCTGGAGCAGAAAATAGAACTCAGCCTCATTCACACACTCTTCCCTAAACCTTGGGATGTATTTCCTTGTAGGTAAATGTCTTTGTTTAGAAAAATAAATAAATCTTACTGGAGGGGCTGGTGGTTAGTTCACTTGGCAGAGTGCTTGCCTAGCATGTGAAAACCCTGGGCCTAATCTCAAACACTGCATGAACTCAAGCACTCCTGCAATCCCAACACTCAGAAAATACATGAAGAAGGATCAGAAACTGAAGATCATCCTCAGCTACACTCAAGAATAGCCTAAGCCACATGAGACCCTATCAGAAAGGAAGGAAGAAGTGGCATTGGAGGGAGCAAGTGAGTTGTTGTTCTTTAAATTGGCCCCAGTGTTTCAGACTATAATTGGCTTAACACTTTTCAAGGAATGGGATTTTATAATTATTTATTTTCAATTTTAAAAAATCATTATGGGGGCTGGAGATATGTCTCGGTGGTTTAGAGCACTGACTGCTCTTCCAGAGGTCGTGAGTTCAATTCCCAGTGCCCACATGGCAGCTCACAACTGGCTATAATTTCAGGTCCAGAGGATCTGACACCTTTTTTTTTTTTTTATAATTTATTTT